>JARJLE010000151.1:0-172249 GCA_029289555.1 Mycena latifolia | reverse complement strand
TCCCGCCCCGCCTCGCGCCTCACTGTCTCGTCTCATCTCCCTTCCCGTGCCGGCGGCTGTTTCCCGCCCCGCCCGCCGCCTCTGTCATCGTCTCGCTCGCGATCGCTGCTTCAATTTCCGTTAAATTTTCAACTCAATGCACAATCACACATGTGTTTATATTAACAACCTTTAAGAGGCGCTATTAGTTGTGTACATCAAGAAACGCTACAAATATACGAGTGTATACAAAATGGTACGGCATATGGATACACAAGAATGTAATAACAGATTGCTAGGAGTGAGTGTATTGCGAAGGGTTCAAAATTCAGTAGTCCAAGAATAGAGTCCAAGAAATAAGCAAAATGCGGTGGCCTTCGACGGCAGAATCTACGTCAAAAATACGAAGCGCGGTGATGCATAGGACGGTGTGGTGCGGAGATCAAGAGCGAGGGCTCGACGGGCGAATGTGGGCCTTCAACGGGAACGCCTCACGGTGCCGGGGGCAGCCGCGGTCTGGGCAACGGCGGCGGGGAGCGCATCCCGGAGGAGTGTGACAAATTCGTCGCTGCTTAGCCCAAGGGATGCCAGTCTTGCTATTGCGGCCGTTCCCAGATTGAGGGTTGCAGCGCTTGGAGCGGGGGGCAGAGGAGCAGCAAACCCAGACGACGATGCGGCGTGCGGGGGCCCCACTTGCGACGAAACCTGGCCAGCATGGGGAGCGGGGGGCAGAGGAACAGGGGCTCCAGATGATGATGCAGCGGGTGGCGGTCTTGCCTCCGACGAACCCTGGCCAGCGCGGGGAGCAGGGGGAAGAGGAGCAGGAGCTCCAGTTGACGATGCAGCAGGCGGCGGCGGCCTTGCCTGCGACGAACCTTGGCCCTCCGGCGCCATGCGTCTGGCCCGGTTCGATGATGCCGAGGGCTTGCCCTCCTTGCGTGGAAGAGGGTCTGAGGTTTTGGCACGCTTTGAAGGTGGTGAGGCGTCGTGTCTAAGGCTCTCATTGTGACGAGGCGGTGTTGCTGTCCTGGCGAGGGGCACGTCATCGCCGTCTGTGTCGGACTCCACTGCCATGTGGACCCGCTTGCGTAGTCGCTGTCGTAGGTGCGTGGTGCTGTCATCATCCGAGTCTTCAAGTGAAGGGCGGCGGAGTGAAGATTTGAGAGGGGCAGAGTTGGAAGGTTTGGATGGCCCTCCTCCACCTTCCTGCAGGCGTGAGCGGGTTGCCCGTGTAGCTGGCGGAGGACCTGTAGGCGGTGGAGGAGGCGCGGCCTTCGACGCCTTCGACGCCTTCTTCACAAGCGGTGCCGCAGGTTTCGGGGGCACTGTGGACGTGACTCTCGTCCTAGACGTGGCTCTCGTAGTGGGCGCCGCCGATGGGGCCTTCTTCGGCGGTGGCAGCATCGCTGCCGTCTCGTCTTCATCCTCGTACCCCGTGTCCTCACCAGCTGAGGACTCATCCTCGGACATTGCCTTCCCTTTCCCCTTCGTGTTGGTCTTGCTGTTGATGCCCTTTGCGGCCGGTATCGCCGTGCGTTCTGTAGAGACAATTGAGCCATCAAGGTCGTAGTGAGCGAGCCACATTTCGCCATTGCCGTCCATGACTGGCAACACGGTGCCGTTCGATGACCGCCAGTGTTTTACGACTGCAGGGTCGGTAGGAGCGCCGGGCGGGGTGGGTTTGGAGTAGTCGTGCGTGATAATAACATAATCCCCTGGCCAAAGGTGTCAAAGAGGTGAAAAAGGAATACCTATAACGACGCACCCGTGTTGTACTCGTGCTTCTCTATTCTGATTCCTTGCCCCGGGACCTTTCGTGCAGTGATGGCTTTCATCATGGAGGCCCGTTCGTGCGCACGAAGGACTCCCGAGGCCTTGGTCGAACTCGTTTGAAATGGGAGACGGACATTGCTGGGATAGCCAATTATGCGATAGTTATTTTCGGAACACACCTCCCGCGTATTCCACCACGCGAAGGCATTCTTGGGGCGAACATCGCGGAAGATGTCGGTTCCGACGTCCTCCTTGCTGGATGCGGAGAACCCATCTCGCCACTCATTTGTCTCTACGGTGACCTTGCGGTTACGTGCCTTTGCATTTTCTGCCGCGGTCAGCTTAGCCTCCGACGGCTCCGCCTTCACCTTCCGACGCTGCTTCGACTGGACGGGCGATTTAGCAGCAGGCTCCGTGCTGTCTTCCTTGTCTTCAGCGAAAAGTGACCGCTCAATTTCATCAGCGCTGGGAGCTGTGTTAAGTGAATGTTATCAAGATTGGAGATAGACCTACTACGCCACGGTCTTGGCAATGCCGATCAGGTCGTCTTGGGTCATTCGCATCTTGTCGAGGAACTGGAAACAAAAGATTAGGAGAGATGCAGTAGAAGGAAACTGGGAGACGCACCGCACCGCCGGCGAGACCTCCGGTGGTCACCATCCGCCCCAAGCTGGCATCCTCGTTCACGTGGGAGCCCACAATAATCAGCGCAGAGTGATAACCATTATTGCTGCACTCCTTTTCTAGCTGAAAAGGGAGTATTGTCAGTATGACACGGCCGCGGTAGGGTGCATCCAAAAGCATACCTTGTGCTGAAGCTTATCCACCATTTTCTCGAAGTGACGGTGGCGCCCCCCGACAGTTTGCTTGGATCCGAGGTTATGGAGGTCATCATCAGCATCCAAAATTTCCTGCGCTGTCTGTGGTGAGTAAACCTTTTTCCAAATCTCCCACCCCATAATGAGATCTTGTGCCGTGAGCGGTGGGGGCTCCGCCTCGTTCTCGCAGGTGAAATTTGGGTTAATTCGCTGCCACTCCTGGAGACGGTTTGCGGGGCGGTTCGCGAAAGTCTGGTAGCGGTTCCACCAGTTGGTTTTTGCCAGCCGTCCATCAACACCTTCTAAACGCCTCTGGAAACCTCTTAAGACACGTTGCTCTGTTAGACCAGTGGCGAGGGCTGCGGCCTTTGCAATCTGCTTCATTTCATCAAAACAATGGGACAGTTGCTGTGCGACAACTTTTTTTAGTCTACCGCCAGCGTCGACATCGCCGCTATGGGGGGCCTCGGAGTCGTCTTCATCCACGTCCTGAGCAGCGGGCGAGGCATTGGATGAGGCATTAGATGAGCCGCCGGCCTCGAAGTCCTGCCCGTTGAAGGCGTCGGAGGCAGGTGGGTCTTGCGGAACAAAGTCGATATCCCCATTGCGGTCAATGATCGCTGCTGTGAGAGAGGCAGGCCCATCGGCCCCCAGCGGATCACTACTCGCATGCACATTGAGTGAGGATGGGGGAGGCGGAAGCGCGACAGTGTGGAAGCCTCCCTGTTCTAAAAAATCGGGAAGATCTCCCCGGAACATGTCCGGGGGGACCGGCACAGCGGGCGGTCTACGGGACGGCACAGGAGGCGGGGGAGGCGGAAGCGCGACGGTGTGGAAGCCTCCCTGTTCAAAAAAATCGGGGAGATCTCCCCGGAACATGTCTGGGGGGACCGGCACAGCAGGCAGGGGGGATTCAACGGGAGAAGATAGAGATCCCGCCAAGCCAGTTTGGAAGATATTCGGCATCGATGGTGCTGGTGGGGGCCCCATGGGTAATACTGGAGGCGGCTTGGAGACCCCTGCAGGCGGGGATCTCGGTGGTCCTGACTGAAACACATTTTTTACAGGCTGTGGAGGAGCCGCCGTAGGTTTCTTCGGCTTCGTCTTGGCAGTGCGCTGCCGTTTCGAGTCACCACCGCGGTCGTTCTGGGGCTTCGAGACGCTGAGGGATACACTGTTACGCTTGCGAACCTTTTCCGACAAGCTTTCACGGTGTTCAGCTACAAATGAAGCATAAGGAATGGGCGGCCCATCGTTTTCCTTCCGTCGGCGGGCCGCCTCCTGCGCCACTTCATCTGCATTCTTGGTTGGCACGACCTTCGCGCGAAGTCGTGATGGTGTGAGGTTCGTTGGTGGCGTGGCTTCACGGAGGCGGCCGCCCCCCACTTGTATCTCGTCGCCCGACTGCTCGTCCGATTGTATTTGTGATTGTATCTGCGAGATAAGCAGGCTGTTCCGGCGCGAAATGGGGGCTGGGCTGCATTCCGACTCGCTTGAATAATCCACCAGAGAGATGGCAGCAGGGGCGGGAACGCGAAGGGGAGCCAGAGCGGGAGCAGAAGCGGGTGCGGGGTGATGGGGTGTGCAAGGCTGAGATGACTCCAGTTCATCATACTCCTCCGAGTCGTCCTCGCTTTGTTGACCACCACAATTTCCCATGTGTGAGCCAAGATCCATGTCCTCGTCGCTGGCGTCTACTTCCCTGTCCGCTGCTGAATTTGACGGGTCTAACTCGAGCATGCTTGTATCCATTTCATCATATATATTTGATGCCATGAGATACTCCGTCCCCTGCGTGAGTTCTGGGAGCGATAGGTCATCGAAGAATCCCGGGATTTTTGCGAGGTCATCTTCTGGTAGGGCGGGGGAGGCGGGGGAGGCGTGGTAGGCGTGGTAGGCGGGTGAGTTGGGGGAGGTGGAATTGCCAGAAGCAAGATGGCTAAAACGGTCGTTAACAGTCCGCGGGCCTTGATCTGGGGTAAACAGGTCCCGGGGGTCAAGAGTTTGTGGGGGTGTTCGAGGTGTTGAGCCTTCGTCCATTTTCGAGAGGATGCTTCTAACTACACGGGGATTTGAGTGAGAGATAGAGACAATACATTCTCACTCACCGAAAGGAGCGCAAGAAAACTACCACAAGGGGGATATGTGGAGCAGACAGAAAAGCTTGGAGCCGGCAACAAATAAAAAAACGAGAAGGCAATACTGTGTGCTGTATGGAGGGATCAGACTATGAATACCACGAGCTTTATAATTATTACTTACTGCAGGAGTAAGGAGGGTTAGTTCGACAATGGGCCCGGGAGAGCAAATGAGGATCCTGCAGTATCTTGTCGCAGATCAATTAGGAACCGAGCAGTGGTCCAGGGAGGCCAAGAAAAAGAGAGATCTAGATTATATGAGAGTTAAGAATGGAATTGAAGTGTTTCTGCTTACCAGTTGGCGCGAAAACGCGAAAAACAATGCGCAGAGCGGACTCGGCACAACGGCAGAGGCTCAGCCTCGGCAGCAGGGTCCGAAGATATATAAAGCAAACCTCTAAACAGCGATTAGCAGGGGATACGAAGTGGTGGGCGATATCACTGACCACTCCGTAGAAGACGATGAGAGGGGGGGATGGTGGAAGGTGAAAAAGAGGCGAAGGGTAGACAAAATATTTGGCTGATGGCATCGGCACGTGAGGGCGCCTCCAACGCCTCATATCCCAATGCCCCCAACGCCTCCTGCCCGCCTCCATGCAGTCTACGATGCCACTTCACACGTAATCGGTTTGCTCGTTACATCATCCAGGCAGCCAATTACAGCCCGAATAACGGTTTGTTGAATGCAATTTTTTTTTGCTGAAAGCACTGACCCGTCTCTAAGCTGGTCTGAGGCACGGAAATGGGTTCTGAATACCGCCCGTAGCTCTCTGTATTTATGTCATATTTCTTTGCACAGTTTGAAATCTCATGCACGAAAATGTGCCAAACCCGTACAAGTTTTAATTAGAACTTGACCTCGAACCACCACTATCTTCATGGGGCGTCGCGCTAAGTACTTCACTGCCGCTGAGCGGGCTTCTGCAAAGAGGGAAAGCCTTCACAAACACTCTTCAAGTCCTAGGCAAGTCCTTCCCATTAACTGTGGGCTATACTGACAGAATATTTGACCGCAATGTTTAGTGGTAAAGTCGCGCGTGCTTTGGCAAATCACCACCATTACCTTGCTCAAAACACCCGGAAAAAATCTAAACATCCCCTGGACGACTCAACGCTGTCACCGACCTCAATCCTTGGCCTTCCGCCATTAGACATTAAAATACAAGAAATGTACAATGTGCCGCTACCCGAAAGCCACCCTCTGTTCCGTGAAGCCCTCACCAAACCCGGTGCCCTCGATGAAAGTGACCTGCACCGCTGGAAAGCGGAACCTCCATTTGTGGAGGATGAGGACATGACGGACCCCTACTCCGACCGCTACCACCGCTTTACCCAAAATCTCGCTAGTGTTCTACATGGCGTGAGGCTGCGAGAGCAGAGGGAACGGGACGTGCTGCGACGTGCGGAGTTCACCAATAATGGAACTGCGGCCGGGATGGCAGCTCTGTGTGAGGAGGTGGTGTATTTGCTGTCGAGTTGGGAGAGGGTGAAGGTGTTGGACATTTATGACCAGTACCACCACTCGAGGGAATATGTTATGCACCAGCATTATCTCCAATGGCAGGCACGTACAGTCTACCACCTTTACCACTTGAAATTTTTGAATTAGCAAGGCGTCGGAGGCGTCGGAGGCAGTGTCGGTTTGTAAACTACGAGTTTTTTGGTGCCCGATTGCAAGTATAGGACATGATATATTGATTATGGAGTGTGAAGAACAATAAATCTAAGTAGTATTGTACACAAATTGAGTATCGTAGGCGGGGACAAGCCTGGAGGCCTCTGTTGGTGTGCAAAATTGGTATATGACACAACAATAATCACATTCGAGGCATGCCTAGGATATGGTCAGTGAATAACCTCCTCACCAATCCCATCTGGGCTTCTGAAACTCCAGTAATGGCATAGCCGCGCAAGATTGCGGCCATCATACACAAAACCCATAGCCCGCAGTCATACCCGTTGGATTGACGAGGCTCTCCCTTGCATGTATATGAGTATGAGCTGGATTCTGAAGGGAAAACACGTACAATATTGAAGAGGGGACGTGCCATCCAGCACTCCTCCTCTGTCGACACATACAGAGCGTGGTTGTTCCGATTTGCAAGGACCACCATCCGTGTAATTAAAACCATTATATCCTGGAATGGGTCAATGTCATAACCTTACAGAGTGTATTAAGACGAACCCGGATATCCTGCCTCCAGCCGTGACCTCGTAGAGCTAGACTGTCAAAAAATAGAATCTGCTGGGTGCCTACATCAACAACCGCAAGCACCCAGTGCTCCTCGTCAACACGATGGATTGGAATTAACCACAGGGGCTTCTCCCAGTACTTTGTGTGCTCTACATGTCGCCATAACACGCTGTCGGAGGCCTTGTAGCGAATTCGAGGAAGGTCATATGTACTGAAAATAGCGCAACTGTTGGCAGGCACGGAATCTGGAGATGTAGAATGCCCAAGTAGATTTTGAAGCGCCGCCGCAAGGCCATTGATGGCAAAGCCAGTCAGACGGCCATTGTAGGACTCAATGCGGGAGATGTCGGAGGCCTCTAACTGAATGGTTGGCCGGCCATCAATGCCCACGATGACTCGTTTGCCTCGGTATGGGTCTACTAAGACCTGTGAATTGTACTCCTGAAGACGCCGGAGGAAACCATTGTCAACAGGAAGGTTAGGCTGGGAAATCGGAATTAGCAGAACGGCAGCGGTGGAGGCCACGTGACCGCACCAAACTTCGCCAGTGAATCTCGAAATTTAGTGAGTCGGCTTCCACAGCTGTTGACTCGTCGTCAGCTTCAGGGCTTTCAAGCATGTCTTGTACCATCAAGACATTGTCATGATCGGTGTCCGACATGGAACCTGGGTCAAGTTCTTCAGAAGCAACCATTGTGTCGGAGGCATTGGCGTCGGAGGCAAACAATCCGGAGGAATCTTCCTCCTCTAACTCAAACTCAACTATTACAGTCGAAGTTAACGTTGATGTGGATGCGGGAGGTTGAGATGGGACAGGATGGGAAATATCTGCGTGATTTCTGTGAGGGTCGGAGGCCTCCACATCAACATCTGCCAACGGTTCAGGACGGGTGCGAACAGTAGAGTCCCAGCTAAGTTGGAGGAATTGAAGATGCTCCATTCGAAGCCGAAGTTCAAGGCTGAGGGTTGGATCTAACCAAAGAAGAAGAAGAGAAAAAAACATTCATCATGAAACTCGGATGATGGAATTGTGGACATACCAGCGAGTTTGTTGATGGCTGCTACAGCAATAGAGAGCTCCTGTGCGACCCATTTTGCCATATTCTGACGCTCCATATTAAGCCGTGAAGCCTCCTCTGCACACCTGTCAGCAGAATGCAGAGCGCGTATTCCATCCCGAACATCGGCATCATTCAGCCAACGTGGAATTTGGCCTTCGGATGGAGTAATCCAAACATCCTCATGGAGTGAGGGATCATCCCGAAGGCCATTCAATTGGGTGGATAACGGAGATGGAATAGGGATGGTACATCCTGGAGGCCGAAGTCTCTCGAGGTCCGCGCAATAGCTGTTGAACTTCGCAATGGATCGAAGCAGAGCTGGCTGTCGCTTCGAAATTGCCTTCCTTGTTGACTGGTGGAGTTTGGTACCTACCATGGCGTCAGAACAGAACGGCTCCGACGGCTCCGACGGCTCCGACGCAAGCTCTGAAACTTACCCAGGGATTCTCTCCTCCCTCCTACCGCACGGTCGAGGTTTTCCCACTCATAGAAACTACCCACCGCGCGTTTACGAATGTTAATCTTGAGATCCCGCATCAGTAGGAGCGTCCGGACAAACTCAAGAGGCAGGTTCTGGAGCTCAGGGAAGGAATCTTGTATATTGAGGGAGGCGTACAATGCCTCTGCCTGCTTGCTGAGAGTATCATGTGTTTTTTCAAGACTGCGGAGTAGCGCGACAGAGTCGGCAGATACATCTGGGCCCGTTATAGTCTGCTTGACATCACTGATGGACTTTTCAACGGTGTCGATTTGGGTCTGTAATGCAAGTACTTTGTTGAGTTCACGTCTTAAACGTGCGGGAGCATCTGTGAGATAAATCAATGGGTGTGGAGGCCACCAACGCCTTCGACATACGTGATCGGATAGAAGTCTGTGCTGCCTTCTGCTCCTCCCAGTTGCGGCGCAGCTCTGCCACGGGAATCCCGCACTCCCTCAGCACCTTGTTAGCAGCCTTGCGCTTCTTGGCCAAATTTCGGTGCTCTTGACGCTCAATCCAGCCCCCGAGATTATCACGACCTTCCTCATTCACAAAAGCGGCATACTGATCGATCATCCAGATGCGCCGCGAGTTCTGACAAAAGATTGGAAGGAGAGGAGAAGGCTGGTCAAATTACTCACCCATTGGTTTCGTGTGATGCCAATCAGCTTTCGAATTCGAGACCAAAACCGCTCTACGCCTTCAGCGTCAGTCAGGCACAGCCCGCGGCGAAGACGAGGGCTGTAGACGATTTGGCAAACCCATTGGTGGCCAAAGGAGTGCATGGCATTAATCACAAAACAGACTCGTTCACGAAAGCCTGCGCTCAGAATCGGGAACTGAAAGTTGGTCAGCTGGAGACCTCCACCTCACGCCGAAAAAAAATATACCAAGTTGAGACTATGGTCGGTGACACAGCCGACATCATACGCCTGAACGACCGTTGCCTGCGGTGGAAGTAGGCCATTCACCTCCTCCATGAGTGCAACAATATATTGCTGCTGCTCCCCGGGTGTGTCAATATTGCACAGGAAAAGTACCTGCGAATGTCGGCACGTCATGACGAAGACTCCGCTGGCATCGTGCCGTTTAGGATCTACTTTTTGTTTATTCTCGTTGGCGGCATCCCATGAAGCTTGGCATGCGTCGATAGCCTCCTGCGGGATCGAAGGCTTGACCGGGGCAGGTTTCCGGCACCGGGCATTTTTTATTCGCTCACGGATGATATCTACCTTCTCCTTCGAGATGAAATATGATGGATCGTACGAAATTGGCCCGTCACCGGCAGACCGAAGGTGGCGATAGCTGAAGCACCCATCAGCGCCGAGTTGGATGTCACCTCCACTGGTGAGAAGTGTTACAAGTGGACGAGAGAAAGAATTGTCGGTGACATACTCGGAGAGAGGTCGCCCCCAAGTTTCGAGGCCGAAGCAAGCAGGACAGCGCTCTCGTAAAACCCGGTGGGCGCGTCCGGGTGTAGGTCCTGGTGGCACAACGGGCTCGTCGGAATTGTCCAAGGCTGGAGTACTACCGTCGATAATCTTCGCACTGGAGGCAGTACCCTCTAGGTCGGCCTCCGACGCTTCCGACACCTCCGCTGCAATTTCTCGAGTCGGGGTCATCGGCTGGGGGATAATAGGAGGGAGGATAGATGCTTCGGCGGCTGCAAGAGCAGCTTCAAGCTTCACCTGAACTTTTGTTCTAAGGTTACTATACCACTGCACAGCCTGCGCGAGGCCTTCGCGAAAGGGATCTTTGGCGAGCTGGCCCCGATTCTAACGATCCTGTAAGGATGATGGCTAGAGAATACACTAACTGCTTACCCGAGTAGAGATGACCCTGAATCCCCGGCGGTCATAGATGGTGTGAAGTGCAGCAGCAAGGGCTGTGATCGCATCGCAGGAGCGCTCGAAAAGTGCCCGATAGATCTCTAGGAAATCGATGGAGACGCCGGTGCGAGGCTGGGAAGGGGAGGTAGGGAAGATACCATTGCGGACGAGGAGTACCGCGACCGGCATGCAGCTACAGGTGGCTACATGTACGCGTTCCGGATCTACACGGGATATTAAAGACGAACCACAGGGTAATGTACAAATTACGCACGCGTGATATAAAGGCATTGTACTGTAGCATTGATAGGAAGACCACAAGAAGCCGTGCAGTTGTGCTGAATAAAATTGGAGATGGTCGTAGGCCGCTGACCATAATTAGCCTGCCGGTATGCGGCCAACGGCACTTCCAGCTGGGGCAAAAGAACATCCCAGGATGCCTGACGTCTATTCCTCGCTGCGGAAACGCGTCCAGGAGGTGGAATAAGAGGCGAGGAAGGCGCAGGAGGCCCCTCGTCAACCCAATCCATCTCTACCTCCGTATCAGGCTCGAGGGCATCGACACAAGTGCTGCAGGACTGATCAGTGCTACCTGGAGCCGTAGGAGCCATAGATGCATGAAGCAGTGCGTCCAGACGCGCTCTAAGATCCTTTTCCTTTTGTCCCCTTCGGCTGGCTCCCAAGGGGACAACGATCTTGCTCTTGCGCTTATCACGCGATTTAACGGGACTGGTGAAGTGGATGCCTGCTCCAGAGGTCGCGGCGGGCTGATTATGGCGCGCAGAGCGCAGAAAACCGGGCGGCATGTTGGCGCAAAACAAGAGAGGGCACGTGCATTTAGCGACAAGATGGGAAAAGATTAGATTGCTTTTGGACGTAATAGAAGCCACGCCTCCGCCTCTCCGACGCCTGCCTCGGACCTCGGAGGTACGTTATTCTCCTACACTTTAACCTACCTCTCAGGTGTTAACGTAATGGTGTCGGTGCTCACTTAGGTGGCGGTGCGCTGATATAGTCCGTCCTGTCGGGAAGGGAGTGTATGAAGATTTCAGAAGACTCGGAGATCTCCAGCGGCAGCATGGTGATTGGATCGCGCAGGCCGTTGAGCTGGCGCCGGACAGCGCTTCTGGTTTGTTCGAGGTTGAAGAGGACCTTCTTTTGCGCCTCTATCGCAGAATCAAGCTCGTCGAGACGCGCTGAAAGGGAAGCCATCGACTCGGGCATTTGGTGGTGGTTTGGGCCCTGGTGCTATGTCCTGGGAAATATTTGAAAAAACTTTTTTTCAAATATTCAGCCGCACGGCGAGGTAAGGCTGTGGTGCGACCCATCCACCGAAGGTTGTTCGGCGAGCAGTAAGTATGTGAGTGTCCGTATTTTTGCCATCATCAAGTGGCCCAGTGTTCGAGACTCGGAGCTCGCCTATTTTTTTTGGTCTTCTCTTGTTTTCGCTTGTGCTCCAGCACTCTTCTCTGCCTCATCTTACAAGCGGCGCCTCCCTGTCATTCATGCGTTGTTCCATGCCCAATCCGAGCCCCACTTATTTCAAAATTAATCCGCCGTATATATTTCATCCTGCAAGTATGGGCACACTCTGCCATTTTCTACTTCGCTATCCTACTGCAGCCTCCTTGGGGGGTCCGAGTCATCGCCCGCGGCGGTGCAGGGCGGTATACGAACGCTCGCTATTGATCGTGAACTGCACGGCAGGGTTTTGGCTGGAGAATGATTAGCGAGGGCACAAAAGTTGCGAATGAAATCGCGAAAATAGACTCTTAGGGGTACCGTCAAGGTACCGTGAACGGGAATTTCAGAAAACGGGGCAGCATCGGGGCGGGGGGAATGACAATGCAAGGAAGGAGGAAGACAAATAAGAGTAGAAGAGTACCCACGGATGAATGCACTCGACTACGCTGTGAGCTTGGCGTGCATGGTCGCGGGCACGCGCACGATACGTGTTTAGTCGGGTGGAAGCGGTGCGGACAGCAGGAGCGTCCCCTTCGACATGCCATTCAGTGTCGTGGGGCGGCGCTCGCCGCGCACCCGAGACCGTGAGCCCGCGCGCGCGCGCTCCGACGTGCACGTTGCGCATCTTCTGTGCGGAAAAAGAGCACTCTGTGTCCTTGTCAACAAATGAAAGGGGCGAGAGAAAGGTACGCACCATGACGTCCCTGGTAAGGGCGACCGCGTACAGCGGACCACGGTGAATGCCTGCATAGGCCCACGAACGTAAGCGTGGTAGTGTGCAGACCACGCATGGCGAGAGTTGGGAACCGGTGCGGGGGCATCTGGTATTTATAAGTATGCCCACGCTACGCTCGTTCTCGGGGCGCCGCGATGCCGATCGTGACGGGCGAGAGTAAGGGAGGGGCACACATGCGAGTCGCATGACTCGTACAGCGTACGCAATATGAACAAGGGCGACGAGCAGGTCTGCAGGGAGGCGCGCATGCGTCCGGCGACACGCGAGCACAAAGCGGGGAGGGGGGTGCGGATGGACGCAGACCGCACTGAAGTGCAGGACCACAACCTTACCGCACTCTGGCCTTTCATCTTGACAGGCGCCGCTTGCTGGGGATGAAGCAAGAGGAAGGTTTCGAGCAGGGAAAGCAGAGTGTCAGCATGCCGATATTCGAGGCTAATTGTGCTTTTCTGGGGTGATAGACGTGGTAGGGGGGATGCTGTGGGCTTATCTTGCTGCTGTGCTGGCTCCAAACCCAATTTGCAGCTTCACAATCGACGTAGGGATGAAGAAAGAGGAGGGTGAGCTGGCGCGAGTCATGCCTGATTTAGACATGAGCCATGTCCAAATCGGGCGATTATGTCTCCCAGGGCACTGCACGAGGGCCGTGGTTTGAGAAAAGGAGTTGGAACCACAACATATCATAACGAGTTCAAACTATCCCAAACAAGTATTGTTCCTCTTCCAACTAAGAAATAAATTACCCCAACTGTCGAAAGTTTTCCTGAACGGATTTTTCAAACCGTGAGTTTCCCAAAGATCCATTGGCATCACTAGTCAGCAAACTCACCACCGACAATTCACCAACAATTTACGCTCATCAATAGCTTAAATACAGAGGGAGGAGTCGCAATTTACGCTCCTCACATTAGTGCTTACACGCCAACACGACGCTCAAAGTTTCGGTGACTAAGAAATACAAGGCAGAACAGTGTCTCGGAGTTTGAAATCGCCTGCCGATTGTTAGATGGACTGATGGCCGCTGTCGGGATCACAAAGACAAAGACTCCAAATGGGGACTGTCACGTGAATCAGCCACTTTTGAGCCGCGATTGTAAACTTTTGCATTGAGCCCTAGTTTTGAGTCAGATCGCTCCGATATTTTGGCTACCCTCCTATTTTCATATATAATACATGTCCCTGTGTGTTCAAGATATTTTTTCTTCGACCTTTAGGAATAAATTATGTTGGAGATCAATGATGTAATTGCGATTACTCACTGCACTATGTATTCTAACTGGCTTGCGTTGGGGGCACGTGTTGGGTAGCGAGAACGCAGCCGCGCCAGTGACGGGCTCAGGATGTATTCGACCGCAGACTGCGATAGAGCTATAAGGTTTTTTGTTTTTTGATTGGTTTTTTGTGGGTGATGCGGAGGAAGGATGGATGGAGACGCGGTCGAGAAACAGTGGGGTGTCTCTAGCGTCCAGAGGTGGAAGCGCGCTGCTCGCTAAAGGCGGGGCGGCCATGAATCATGCCTTGCAGCAAGATTGGGTTTTTGCGGATGTAGATTTGGAACGTGTCCGAGGCCCAGCGTCCTGCGGCCTGGATGACGTGGGGGAGAGCACCTGACTCGGCGAGGCGCGTAGTGCCACCTGCGCGCATGGATTGACCTGCGATGGCGGTGGGGAAGAATTTGCGTAGCCTCCTCATGAACCACGACCTTGTGGGGACACTGCCGTCAGCGCGAAGCCAGAGCTGAGGGTGGTAGGGGAAAAGTGCGTCGCACGACCGTAGATAGTCGCAGAAAGCTCTGTGTGGGTCTGTGGGTCCATTGATCTTAAACAAATAATATATATAGCTCTGGTACAGAGAGAGAACCGTTTAGTACAAGTACATAAGATGAGTGCATAATGTCATACCTGGTACAGAGAGAGAACCGTTAAGGGTTGTCTCACTGTACCAATATGGTAAGTGGAATGATTAGTAAGATAAATATGTGCGGTCAAGACGCCGTGTCAGATTCTAACACCCCCCCTTGACTGACGTCTAGGCGCAACAACTTGATCCAACGCGTGTGCAGCACACGGTGAAGCGGCTTGGTGAGTAGATCAGCGATGTTCTCCTTGCCGGAGACATGTATGACATCGACAAGTCGTTTCATCACACAATCCTGAATGAAGTGTTCGCGGATTGCGATGTGCTTCATCTTCGAGTGCGTGTGAGGGTCATGGGTGCACGCAACGGTGCCTTGGTTGTCACAGAATAGACTGGTTGGTTGGGTCTGAGCAAAACCAAGTTCTGCAAAGAGATTGCGGAACCACAAAACATCGTGCACACAATGAGTTGTGGCAAGGTACTCAGCTTCGCAGGATGAAAGCGCAACCACCGCTTGTTGCTTGGAGCTCCAAGAGAGCGGTGACTCCCCCATCATGATGAGAAAACCTGACACCGACTTGCGGGTGTCGCTCATTCCCCAGTCAGAGTCAGTGAGCACCTTGAATAAAGGCTGCCTCGTTTCGGCACCCCCGAGGGTGATACCGTACGAGACTGTACCCTTGAGGTATCGGAGGAGGTGTTTCGCCGCTGCGACGTGTGCTGGTCCATAGTCCGCCATGAATCTGGCGAGCTCCCGCACCGTGTACGCGATGTCCGCGCGCGTGCACGTCGATAAGTACATGCATTTGCCTACGACAGCAGCATAAGGAAAGTCCTTAGCTTTTGCGGCATCTTCGGCAGTCGCTGGTGATAACCGCGCTCCGGGATCCATTGGCGTAGAGACCGAGTTGCACTTGTCGTATCCGAACTCATGCAGAATGGACTCGGTGTAGGACTTTTGATCAAGTCGCAGAGTGTGATTGGCGCGGTTCCGCTCTAAAGAGCACCCGAGATGCAGCTTGGGCTCGCCGTTGTCCGTGATTTCAAACTTCGACGCCAGAGCTGCGACGACTGCGTCGGACTCGGTCATCGAGCTTGATGCGATGAGCATATCATCGACGCTCGTGGTGATGATGGTGTGCTCGGTACCTTCAACGCGTCGGTATACACTCCAGTCCGAGTCGGTTCGCTGGAACCCAATTCCTTCGAGACGCGCGTTGAGCTCCAAGTACCACTGTCGACCTGCCTGCTTTAAGCCGTACAGTCCCTTCAACAGCCTCCAAAACCCATTGCCCATAATGGCTGGTTTGCGCATATAGAGCTCCTCGTCGAGAGGCCCATTGAGGAAGGCTGTTTTGACATCGACTTGGCGCAGGACCATGTCATGATCAGCAGCTAGAGCGAGCACGAGACGGATGGATTCCCAGCGCGCTACCGGTGCGAATGTATAATTGAAGTCTTGGCCCGGGATTTGAGTAAAGCCCTTTGCGACGAGACAGGCCTTGAATCGGGAGATGAGCCCATCGCGATCACGTTTGATGTGCAGTACCCATTTCGACTCGACGGCCTTGCGGCCCGGGGGCAGCTCGTTGACCTCTTCGTATACACCCTTTGCCTTGAGCGACTCCAGCTCCTCGTAGATGGCAGCTAACCAGTATGTCCAGTAGATGGACGACTTAGCTTCCTGGAGTGTTTTGGGGTCTTTCGCACCCGGGTCATCGATGGGATCGGTGAGCGCTGCGCCCACAAATGCGACTTTGGCCTCGACGAAGCACTGAGTGAGTTTGGCAAAATCACCATCCCCACATTCGATTTTGAGCTCTTCATCGTCGGACTCAAGGATGGACCATAAAAGATCTTCCCCCCCCTCATCCGAGGTCCCGACATGGTCGATAATAAAACGCGCAGGTACGCGTCTCACACGTGGAGTACAGTGGTTCGCGAGAGGCGTGTCGTCAACGGTAAAATCTTCCATCGCAACGTCGACGGGCCTGATTACAATTATCAAGATTGGTGTTAACCGTCTGAGTCGTGTTATAACGTACTCGTTAACCGCTGGACGGTGTGTATTATTCTCAGTGGAAGGGTTATTCTCGTGGAATGACCTGGTTAAACAGGTAAGAGTTGGTACAATCACCAGAGCAGTGCGAAAACGTACTCGTTATGCTCAGAGGCAAGGTTATGCTCAGCGGCAGAGTTAAGCTCGGAGGCAGGGTTACGCTCGGAGGCGGGATTGGAGCGTTGCTCCAGGACTATCCGATCCTCGGCGTCGCGGAAGCGCGGTTCGAGGTCCATTGGTATGTCGTCCCACAGGATTTCGGAGAGCGGTGGAGAAGGGAGGAAGTTGGGGAAACCGTGGAACTCGACATCGCGACGGGGGCGAATCGATCTCAAATGGGGAAACCAGATAAGGTATCCCTTTGAGTCGCGCGCGTACCCGACAAATCGACCCTCTTCGCCGTGGGGCTCCAGCTTCATGAGCTCCGTCGAGTCGGTCTTCCTAGACGTGATGAGTGCGCCAAAGGGTCGAAGGTGGGATAAGTCGGGCTTGCGTTTGAACCACCCTTTGAAGGGTGTCACGTCGGGCGGGTTTGACGCGTGCGGGACACGGTTCTTGATATGAACAGCAGCCTGTGCGGCTAGCGGCCAGAACCAGAAGGTGAGGCTGGCATCAACCAGCATTGCACGGGTCATCCGTTCAATGATCTGGTTGGCGCGTTCGGCAACACCGTTCTGCTGGGATGCGTCCGGGACAGTGCGTTCGTATGCGATGCCGTTTTGCTTGCAATACTCCTCGAATTGGCCATAGATAAGCTCGGGCGCATTGTCGATTCGTAGAAAGATGATGGGATAGCCGAGGAATTTTTCGGCGGCGGTGCGGAACTCATGGAAACACTTGAGAGCATCGGATTTGAGCTTGAGGAAATATATAGTGATAAAACGGCATAAGTCATCAATGAATGTGATAAAAAACTGGAAACCACCATATCCGGTGGGTAAGGGTCCGCATACATCACAGTGGATGCGGAATAGAGGGCGGTCGGCATGACTTGAAGCTTTGTGAGGGAATTTGAGCCGCTTGATATTGGCCAGAGCACATATGCGGCAGTTCTTGACGTGGACGCTGTCGATTGGCAATCCAGTGGTGGCGCGCTCCAGCCCTTTAACGTCTATATGGCCAATTAGATGGTGGAAAAACCCAGCTTCCTGGTTTCCTCGTTTTCGGTCCCCGGCCCGAAGAGAGATGTGACGGAGGGAACCATCGCAGCGATCAATTCTGGGGCTGTGCTCGAGGGAACCATCGCAGTTGCCTCCATGGTGCCGTCAGCCTCCAAGATCTCCACTTCCATCTTGTACAGGTCCCTGACTATTGCTCCGGTGGCAAACGGGATGTTAGCGGTGTTGAAATAGGTGATCCTTCCCTTCCCGGTCTGCGTGTTGACTCCCTTCCGATCCAGGCGAGATCCTGAAATGAGATTGCACCGCGCTGATACACTGGCAACTGACCCAGCAGTGTGGGAAGTGAGCAGGAATAGTGCAATGCAGGAGTGCTGAAGGTCGAGACCAACAACTAACTACCACAAAACCACCAACCTAACACTAAACCACTGCAAGACAGAAGTCATTGTGTTGTTTGTTCGGGGATGAGACCAAGTATTAGGCCTATCAGACGAGATTTACAATGATAGTCTTTATCAAGAATCACTTGTGTAAATGGCCCTTGTCCGAGCGATCCCAAGGATGTTTGTCTGCAATCGACTAGATTGTATACACAACACACAGTAGGTCGGTGCTTTTAGGGCCTTCCGAGATACAATGGGGTGCGATTTGATCGCGATATTGGGTTTTATTCGGGCTCAAAGGCCCTTCAGCAATGGTATCGACTGGGCTCAACAGGCTTTCAACAATTATAAACGGATCGACTTGATTGTCGACTACGAGTACAATGGTGTATATGGCCTGGAGCAGATGCAAGAACAGTGTTTTAAATCGTGTATATGGTTGATTTCCGTAAAGGAGCACACAACCTACCAACAACTAATCGTGACTATATTCTAGCCGCCAACTAGTCGCCGATGCGATTGGCTTGTAAACCCCCCAGAACACACTGGTGAACTGTATAAACGCGATTGAACAAGTATAAACTTGTAAGTACTTCCAGGCCAGGTAAACTTCCAGGCCAATAAAACTTCCAGGCTCAATGTATTGTGACTTCCAGGCTCAAATGTTTAACTTCCAGGCCAATGTACTTCCAGGCTCAAATGTTATAACTTCCAGGCTCAGGTGTTTATATCAATCCAAAGGTATATTCACACACTATAAAGCAGACTCTACTGAGCAATGCCTTAAGGTGAACAGAGCACACAATCTAACCAAGCAGCTGGTTGTGACTATTCCTAGCCTCCAACCAGCCACTGGTGCGATTCGCTACTGTTCCCTCTCGAGCAGGCGCCCTTATATACTGTTTCTATATACGATTACAAACAATGATTACGCTACAAGCTGATAAATAATATATGAAATGAGCACGCAATCCGGAATATCTCGTTCCCATAACCTCTATGATTGGTCGAGGGCCTTCCCACGTTCGTGGATGACTCCTCCTTGCTGATATACAGCGGAGCCGTATGACTCGTAGCTCCGATCCATCGGGATTGAGGCGCGAACGGTCATACTCCAAGGTATACAGTGTTCAGGACACCTTCGAAGTGTCTTATATTGTTTTAGGCTTCCTTCCCAAGTCTCATATGTGCTTTATACAGACTTTAGGTGCTAGTTTACGGCAGTCGAACATCATTCCGGAGTCTTCCGATCGATATTTGATTCCATCAACGGAGTCATCCGTGTCTGTTCGGATCCGATCGAACCGGCTACTTGTGTTCCCAGAGCCTGGACCCTTCACGTGAGGTGTCGCAGCGCGAGGATCAGTGTCAACATGGTTAAACATCCTGTCGTTCGACCGTATATGCCATTCTTAGCATGTATACAGGGCTCAGAACCCTTCCCCTTGGATAACTGGGTTGCAAATAGTCTCTATTCCTTCCTGACTCGGTCTGACTCATATGGCTGTCAGGTGATGTCCGATGTCCCGGACGGCTTCAACCATGACCCAGGGCCTAGAACGGTCCAGAATCAATGCTGTAGAGGCCAGGCTGGGTGCCTTCGTCGGTCCTACTGAGTGTATATGCTGCTTCGGTCATGGATACAGCCTTTGAGTGCATGTATATGGCAACTGAACACACACACACACATATGGTCCTAGATGTGGCTTCCTATCTGCCCAGCAACCATACATACTCTTGGTTCGAGTGTATATGCTTGAGGGTTTAGTGTGTAAGCTCAACTGTGTACTCTCCAAGTGTCACTAGTTCAATCATCCGAATAGACTTGGATGGGTTTACAGCCATCCAGTCCTATCAGCACCAGAACAACCCCATTCAGATCATCATATACGCCGACTGATCATTGTATACACAATTCGACCATCGTATATGCCACTTTATAGTGCAGCTATTGGATGTTGACACTATATCATCTGATACAGTCCTGTCTCCGTCTCGTGTATTTATTGCTTATATGGCCTAGGGATGCAATATATCCCATCTCCTTGATATGGACTGGCACTAAGTGACTTGTTTACCCTTGGATAGAGGGTTTGCACTGTTCGACCTTAAGGTATTATATCCTAGGTCAAGTCGTATATAGGCCTCAATATGGAGTACCTGCTATAAGATCATGTCCCAAGAGTCCTCTGGGTGCCATATATCCTCGACTATCTGCGCGGAGATCACAATAGTCCTCTATCGAGAATGCTAGTACTTTGTAGATATGAAGCATGCACAAAATGCAATTTTCACAGCCAGCTCAGTTCACTGCTTATCAGCGCAGTTGGGATGTGGAGGGCATTCGATACGGAGAAGTTCCTGGGAATTCCATTGTACGCTGACTTCATCATTATCTTTCCCTTTCCAACTGCTTGAGTCGTCAAGCTTGTGCCAGAGTCATGCACAGTCAGCGGCGACTCAAACGGGGTGTAATCATGGAAATGCTTGACACTGTTGAAGATGTGGCGCGACGCTCCAGTGTCGTGGTTAACGGAGTCGTCCTGCTCCGTGGTGGCACTGCACACTATCGCATTGACCCAAACCTCTTCGTCAATTGCAATCTCGTCACCTTCATCTTCATCTGGCAGTGTCATCATGAACGCGAAACCATCTTCCACGCTTCCGATGACCTTCTCCACCTCTTCCTCTGTGTCCTCCGTGTAGTCCGCCAGTCCTGCAAAGCGATTTCCAGCACCTTCCAAAGCCTGCTTCCGCCACGCAGCAATTCTCGCCTCTGGCGCGAGGTGGACATCCTTCCGACCCCAGAAATTCACGGGGTACTTTCCCGCCTTTCCACCTCCGTACGAGAAGCAGTCAGCCTTGGTATGGCCCACTGGGGTCTCGCAATACACATTATTGCAGACCATACGCGGCACAGAACGTTGCTGGCCATTTTAGGGTGTCGGACGCTTGCTCTGACGTTGGTGGGTCTTGTCATTCCTACGACTGGCCTGGTTGGATGACTCGGCTGTGTAGGCGCTCGGAACAGCATCTCCTGTGTCGCGGCTCTTTCCCTTCCCGGTGACCAATGCATTGATCGACACAATCGAAGGTGCGATTTTCATCTCGACTTCCTCATGCTTCAGGCGCTGGAGAACCGCAGCAGACGAGAGCGGCCTCCCCATCATCTCGCCTTGGCGCACCTTGTCGCGAAGCAAATCACGGCAGTAGCGCCACTCATCGGCTGGTGTCATGAGGGTGACCAGATGTTTGGCAAACTCGGTGTCGGGCATCATGGTGATGTCAGCGTCTCACAGTTTCTGGTGTAGTTGGACCATAACCTGACGCCAGCGAACAGGATCATCGTGGGCAGCGCATTGATGCCCGATAATCTGCTGTTTGATGGTGACAGCAGTGAGGACATTCGCCGGTTCGTACTCATTCTTGAGAGTTACCCAAGCCTCGTGAGCTGACTTGCAGTCTCGCACGACGTAGAGCTTCTCGACTGGGACCGCCTTGACAATGATGGCATGGGCCTTCTTGTCAGCAGCAAGCCACACTTCGGCCTGCTTTCTGGCGGCCGCTACAAGACCTTCATTCCCGGGCACGGTGATCGTAACAGTGGCTCCGGTGCTGTCCAAGCCCTGGACCTGCTGGCTCGGTCTGAGCTCGGGAATAGACGGAGGTTTGTAGTCGGGGCCGTCGACGAATTGCCAGTAGCCGGCGGTGTCAAGATTGAGTATGGTTTTCTGCTTGAACTTGCTGTAGTTGTTCGAGCCGTCTTCCTCTTCCTTTATAGGGGTAAGCTTTATTCCCTTCCACTCCTTCCCATTGTCGGTAGTGGTGTTCTGACCGTTCGCCATTCTGGTGTAGGGTGCAAAGGTGGTGATATGGATGGGACTAGGAATGAGATAGTTTGAGCTCGGGTTGAGGTCGAGTGAATAGGTCGGGTGGTCTTTGCGCAGTAGATTATGTTTATAGCACAGCGACTCGGAGGCCCATAACCTCTTAAACAAATAATATATATAGCTCTGGTACAGAGAGAGAACCATTTAGTACAAGTACATAAGATGAGTGCATAATGTCATACCTGGTACAGAGAGAGAACCGTTAAGGGTTGTCTCACTGTACCAATATGGTAAGTGGAATGATTAGTAAGATAAATATGTGCGGTCAAGACGCCGTGTCAGATTCTAACAATTGAGTTTTTCGATGATGAGGGCGTTGCCCTCGAAGAAAGCATCAGCTTTATGGCCAGGGAGGAAATAGCCGTACCCCGTTGCACGCCATGAAACCGAATCCCTTTGTGACACCTTGCGTGGGTTTCGAAGCTCCTTCTTGTCCGGGTACGTGAGCTCGCCTAAGCGCAGCAGCGCATAGAAACCGGTGAGGATCTGGGAGGTGAAGAGGAAGTCGTCGTGCGTTGCAGCGCCACGAGAGACTCGCTCTTGCAGCCAATCGACGACGGTGGTTAGGTGGTTGGTGGTAAGAGGTTGTTTACGTCTTGTGGCTGTTCCGCGTAGGTGCTTACAACTAGGGCTGGAACATTATGATTAAATACACCCTGGGCCCGTAACGTACTGTAATCGTAATATAATTTTAAGGATCGACCACATATTTAATAGTATGCGTAACATAATGTATTGTAACCGTATTTTAATCATATTTAATCATATTTAATGGATGGTGACACCCTGCAAGTAGATTTGGTGACCCATGGCAGTGCCAACCAGGATTTTGGCAGCTCAGGGTTGAAACTCATAAGGGCTGGCACATTAGGTATTTCTAGATGTAATCACCTTCAAAAAACTATGTCTGAGGGCAGAATGACTGAAACAACATGTCTCAAGATTTTTGATGGATTGATCATTCAGTGATAGGACATCACATCATGTTCATCAACGGACGCAGAAAATTACCAAGGGCCCCTGTGAGAGAGGAATGCGTAATTTACTACTAATTCTACCTGAAAACACATCTCAAAGCACTTTGAAAACTCACAGTCAAGCCCTGGCCCAAGCCTAGGAATATCTCAAGCCCTTCCGAGAGGCGGCGGCTTTCTTTTTACCCATAAGGCCACCTCAACCGTCCTCTTTGAGAAGGCGAATCACTGACAGTGTGATTGGGATTTGACTCATTCGGCTCCCCCTTGCTTAATATTATGATTAAATACAGGGCCCATATCGTAATGTAATCATACCGTAATGTAATGTATCAGCCATAATTTTAAGGGCGTAATATTATGGGGCGGGGGTATTTAATCGTAATCCTAAGATTATAATAGATTATAATCAATTATAACCGTAATCTTATCCAGCCTTACTTACAACCTGCTAACGTTTTCGAGACGAGGTGCGAGGTGCGATTTTTTCGAATGTCAGGGAAATGGTCTTCAAGCTGGTTGCATATTCCGGAGAGGTAGGAGTCAACGGATTCGGGTCTTATGTGATGGCACATGTAAACAACGAAAAAACTCAATGTTTCTGACGTGGGCTCAATAGGAAATCCATGCATTTTTACGAAAGTGATGTAAGAATTGAGCGCGGAGGTGTAGGTGGTGGATGAAGAAGGGTCTATTGACAATCCCAAGGCAATTGACCGCTCGTGAACCAAGCGGTCGCGGGTCCACGGCTGCCTGGCAGGCTGCCGGGACGTGCGGGATACATCCATCATTTTTTGGCTGCCCCCAGCGCGACTCGAGGGGGTGTATATGGGATAAGTGGGAGTGGCTTTGACCCGTCGATCAAGAGGCCGGGGTGAGCGGAGACAGCTGTGCCGTTGCGCCAGCGCGACAAGGCATCCGCGACGACATTCTTCTTGCCTGGTAGCAGAAGTACACAAAGCTTGAAGTCGTTGTCGAGAAGGATGTCAACGGCGTACTTCAAAATCTCGTTATATAGAGGCTTCGCGCGCAAGGTGTTAAAGATGTTGTAAGTGTTTTGGTTGTCCGTCCAGATGGTGATTGTGCAGACGACCGAGCCGCGGGCGCGCACGAGGTCGGGAATCAACTGTAAGGCCCACGCGACGCAGAAAGCCTCGAGGTAGAAAATGAGGTCATCTGGGGCGGATGCAGGGGGTTTTGACTGGTAGCCGAGCCCTGCCGCGGGGAAATATACTCCGAGACCGTCCAGAGATGCGTCGCAGTAGGCCACCATGTCCGCGTCCGCAGGCTCCCAGTCGAGTGACTCAAGTAAATGCACACCCGTTGAGTTGCGGACATGGCGAGAAAACCAAGTGAGGTCTTTGATTACCCCGCTATTGACGAAAATACCTGCGTCCGCGTTCGTCTTCCCTTCCGTCTTCTCATAGACATGGGAGAGCGCCGGTTTCAGGAGTGGGTAGACGTTGAAGGACCAATTAATCCACCCTCCGAGCTGCTGGAACTTACGCAAGGGATGGCGGCAGCCGCCAATGGGGATGCGACAGAATTCTTGCACGGCAGCTAAAAGCTCGGCGCGCTTGTCATCTGGCATGGTGAAAGTCATCGCGTTGGGATCGACCTCAAAACCTATCACAGTGAGCTGCGCGCCCCACAACTGCTTTGGCCGCTCGTGTAACACGCCGATTTCATCCCAAAGAAGTAAAGTGGCGGTCTGCGGGGCGGGGAAGATGTCGTCGTAGGGAGGATAACGGGTAAAATTGGTCGCGAGATCCACGGAAAAGGTGTCGTCGATGTAGACGTTGCTGCTGATTTGCCGGTCGTTAGCAATCCAGGCTACCAGGCCCATGAACGAGGTCCAAATGCGGGCAAGATTGCCGAAATTGTTACACCGATCTACATGCCTCTCGCCGTCTATGGTGACGACTTGTTTGACTTGCCAGAGCGGGTGCATCGGTAGACGACGGTAGGCCTGGGAGACATCAGACTTCCAGACGACCAGCTGAGCTCCTGGGCCGTGAATGCGACGAAGCGAGAGAATTCGGTCCCCGAGGTTTTTCAGAGTGTCAAGAGGTGCGCCCACAATTGCCTCACGCGGGATCATCAAGTTGAGACTGAAAGTGCCCACTTTGTGGTTGACGACGAGGCGGAGCTTCTCGGACTGGGGTTTTGGGACGGCGTGGACGGGCATACTGTACATGCCGGGAAGCAAATCACGGCCGAAAGAGGGTGAGAATCTTCCTAAGGCAATTTCGGCATCTCGCTGATCACGAACAAACTGCCGCTCTTTCTCGGTTCTCAGAGGGCAGTCCGACACGTCGTACGTCTCCGGGTAGACCCCCGCTTGGGTATCGGCCCATGGCCAGAAACCCCGTGAAGACCTGTCACGATAGACCGCACAAATGGTTGATTGGGGTGGTGGGTGAGTAATGACTCGAGAGCTTCGACATTGACTGGGGTAACAATTTTAAAGAGATGCCGATGTTCCCTGAGTGTTTTCATGACGACGGGGTTGAACTCGGACAAGGGAGGTCGGGGTAAAGGTGGGTCGAGTTCGGTCGATGCTGCAGTGGGGCTATGGTGGTCGTTGAAATCGGTCCAGACAAATTCGCGCAAGTACCGAGGCCGCTTAGTGCGAGGCTCAAGGGGCTCCGAATTACTCGGGAACTGCAGGAGGGTGGTCGCATTTGGGAAGAGGGTGGTTTCGCTTGCAGCGTGAGCAGACATGGCTGTATCTGCAGGCGGACTTGCTGGAGGGGCAACGCTCCTCGTTGAAGCGATTGCAGGGCTCTTTGAGCTTCTTTCCCTGCTTGTCTCCGCCTCCACCGCCACCTCCGTTTGGCCCTCGCCCGGCGGTGTCTTTCATTTTAGACTTGGACTCGAGGTATGCGGCACCGTGGTCGTTGAGGAAAGAGCGTTCCCAGTGACCGAACTTCCCGCAGTCGCTGAGGGAGAGGTCGCGACGGCCGGCCACCTCGTTGCGCAGCTTCCTGTCAAGGAGGATGATGCGCTCGTGGACGTGCTCCGAGCAGCTGGTGAAGAGGTCCATGATGTAGTCCTGTTGTTACAAAGGGGGTCCGATCGGGGTTTCCGCTTATTACCAATCAACTCTGCAGCACTGGGGATCATGTATTTGCAACGGGCAAAGATGCAAAGTCATACTTTACCCTGCTCGGAAGAGTTCTGTCTCTTCAGAATTTTGCAAATTGGCCGAGATGTTAAGCTGTTCAAAAAGCTTGATGGTCACTTTATGAGTATTTGCCAAACGATTGATAAAAGATTGGTAATCATTGCAATTCACCCACCAAAAGATTGGTAATAAGCTGGAAGTCCGATCGGACCCCCCTGATAGCCAACAGACTTCAACAAGCGAGGCACGAGCTTCGCGTTGAAGCGTCTGTCTACGAGAGACTATCCATGATGTACTGACGGTAGATCTCGAGCTCGGTTTTGCGATGCGGGAAGACCATTTCCTTTGCTCTGGCTGCTCTGGAATATGCTGTAATCCAGTCCGACTGCGTGGAGACGGTTTTAGTTGGCATCGAGGAGCCAAAGAGAAGCTGGACACCGTCGCCAATAGACTCGGCGTGCTGACGCTCGTGCGACACAGAGAATTGGTGTGTGATGACTTTGTTGAGGTCGACGGCGTTTCCTTTGATGATTGCCAGCCACTCGGACTCGGGGAACGCAATGTGACTGGTGGAGTTAAGGATGGTTCGAAGTACGTATTTTGGGTCCTTCGCAAACTCGAGGAGCTGACTGCGAGTTTTTTGGAGCTCAGGCGAGAGAGAAGACTCAATGATGTAGTCCTCGACGACCCAGGGCAGCATGGCGTCGTCGACTTTCTGCCGCTTGGAGTTGGACTCGTCAATCGGAGAAGGAGAGCGGGGACGGCATCTGTCTCCACCGACAGGGGAGGGTGATCGGGACTGACGTGGAGAGCCAGCGCGGGAACCTCCTCCACCTCCATTCGGCGAACGAGAACGGGAACGGCGGTCTCCTCCACCATTCGGAGAGCGAGAGCGGGGGCGCTGCCCTCCGCCGCCGGAGCCTCCTGCACCTGCGCCACCTCGTGCGGCGGCATCGGCGAGCTCCTTCTCGGCCTTATCCAAGATCTGGAAGTATGCATGCGCTGCTTGCTCACCCTGCCCTCCTTCGACGAATGAGTCGGGTATGGCGGACATAATTCGTGTGCACGCGACTGCTTTGGAGATTTTACCGTCTCGGAATTCCTGAACCAGACTTGAACATTTCGTGATAACGTCCGTCCTCGCGGTGATACCGGGTGGGAGAGTCGGCCCAGAAGACCCAGAGCTTCCACCGGAGGGTCCAGAGGATGGTCCGCCTCCATTGCCCGACGGGCCCGCGGGTACCGCTGGATTTCCCAACGGACCTGAGGTCGGTCCGGCTCCATTTCCTGATGGACCCGAGGTCGGCCCGGCTCCATTTCCTGAGGTAGGACCGGGTCCATTCCCTGACATAGGATCTAGTGGGAGACAGAGACTAGGGATGGAAGATGCGGAGTAGACGGAGTATATTCAGGATATAAGAGCAATTTCACTAGCGTAGAGTAATTATAAGTATGAGAGAAAATCTGAGAGAGAAATGAGAGACGGACCTGGCGAGCAGTGAATGGTAAGGAGGAGAGAAGAGCTGAGACTCTCCTGTCTCCCCTCGGCCATTTTGCCCGCCAGGTGTCTCAGATCGGGCCACTCGCGCGGGGCGGTACGCTGCGTGTGCCGTGGGCCGCACAGCAGGAATACGGCGGCCTTCCCATTGAATGCCCGGGGTGTAGGACCTCGGCGTGGGAAGGGCGCGACGGTTCTCGCGACGTCCAACATAGCTGCGCCCGTTAGACTTGTGTAAACATATTTTTAAACTCGATTAAACACTTTCTCATGTACCCCCGGCCCGCGATCCGGATCCTCGTCTGCACAGCATGTTAAAACTTTTGGAGGTCGATGTCAGCAATTCTAGTCCCGCGTGCCTCTTGATACAACTTTTTCCGTGAAAGACGGATATGGGCCAACTTGAAGAATGCCGGACAGAGCAAGCACGCTGCAGGCGGCCCCTAGAGCGGGAATAAAACCACTTGGGTTCTAGATTCATATCGAGGAGGCCCTGCCGAGTCTGGGGAGATCAATTTACTTGCGGTCTATGCGACTAGCGGCATACCTAACGTCTTGATATCATGCTCTAAAAAGGAGGACGGCGTCGACCGGCGACCGCGGTCGGCCTCTACTTATATTAGCACCTTCCATAGAAATCTATATCAGGAGGTAGCTTCTATCTGGCAAGTAATTATCCGGATATACTATCTCCGTGAGCATCAGCTTCAAGGACTTCGTCTTCGATGTTACAAGCCAACAGTTTGCCGGATTATTCACAAGTAAACTTGGGCGTTACAGCTCTTTGCAGAACTTAGGGCACGGACGATTTTTTCCCCCCATTTTGGGCCGTTTTCGATGTCTTTGACGAAGACAGCCGCCCCGACCTCAAATCATGGCTGTATGCCTCGGGAGTAGGCCCATTCGATCCACATCGATAATTCGCAGCGAACGGCATCCTCAGAATTTCTTTGCAAGGCCTAAAGCACATTTGTGGCTCAGGTATTCCTGTTTTGACGAGGACAGCTGCCCCGGGCTCAAATCGGGGCCGTTTCTCTCGGGAGTAGGCGCGTTCGATCCGCGTTGAGAATACGCAGCGAATAGTCGATTCAGAATTTTGTTCTGACACCTAACTCACATTCCGGGCAGATTATTTCTGCTGTGGCCAAGCATCTTTGATCATTTTGACCAAGACAGCTGTCCCGGACTCAAATCGTCCCCGTGTTCAAATTACGCAACAAATGGTCTCCTCGGATTACCTTCGCGGCCGCTACGACCCATTCCTGGAACAACCATTTGGTTTTCACCGCATTCCCGCACAGGCCGTACTTTGAACACGGGGACAATTTGAGTCCGGGGCAGCTGTCTTGGTCAAAATGATCAAAGATGCTTGGCCACAGCAGAAATAATCTGCCCGGAATGTGAGTTAGGTGTCAGAACAAAATTCTGAATCGACTATTCGCTGCGTATTCTCAACGCGGATCGAACGCGCCTACTCCCGAGAGAAACGGCCCCGATTTGAGCCCGGGGCAGCTGTCCTCGTCAAAACAGGAATACCTGAGCCACAAATGTGCTTTAGGCCTTGCAAAGAAATTCTGAGGATGCCGTTCGCTGCGAATTATCGATGTGGATCGAATGGGCCTACTCCCGAGGCATACAGCCATGATTTGCGGTCGGGGCGGCTGTCTTCGTCAAAGACATCGAAAACGGCCCAAAATGGAAAAAAAAAAAAATCGTCCGCACCCTAAGTTCTGCAAAGAGCTGTAAGGGATGGAGGAACAGCAAATCTAGACAAAGGACGAATGTGCACAAAAAGGCTTGGCTCATGGTTGGCTGGACAGTAATATGTTTAGGGATGACACGAACACAGCCCTTCGCAGCTTACTACCTCCGACTCGCTCTTATTCCGATGGATTCGCGTGTGTCTTCCAACATAAATACCATCTGCCCCGCCTTCAGCTCTCAGTTCTGTCCCTTCTCTTCATAGCGAGTGTTTGCACATCTGCTATCGTTTTCATTCAGCTTTCCTACTACTTTCTCCTTGCGATGCCAACTATTTCCTTGGATGGGGCGTGTGTAAGTCGGTCAGATGGCTGGGCATATCAGGACGCTAACACAGCTCACAGTTGTTAGGAGGCATGCTAAATTCCATGGGTTATGGTATACTGGTAGTAAAACATCGATACGCCTCGCCACTCATATCCCGCTCACCAGGAATCCTGACGGTCATGACCGGCTTCACTTTGAAGTCTCTTCTGGCAAATAAACAGCTGCGCTACCCGAGCCGCCTCCTGCTGAGCGTGTTGTCCCTGATATGGATCCTATCCACCGCGGTGTGTCTTCCGCTATGACGAACTACACCTGGGCCGCCTACTCAATACTTTCCAGCATTGGATTATCAATGTCTATCGCGCCTATCAAGCATTCATCAAGGTTCCCGAAGGCGCAGCCCATTTTTATAGCACACTGTCTATGCCATCGGACACGGCAAGAAATGTTGTGTACTGTATGCTGACAGTGGTCGCAGATACGTTCGCAGTGAGTGCTCGTTGAAGGTTCAACTCTCGTCTAGCCGAGACGAGTGACTCCGGATTTAAAGATCTACCGTGCCTACCTTGTGTGGAACAGAAAATGGTACATGGTGACTGTTCCGGTCATCATGCTTGGAGGAGCCGTAGGTATGTCCGAGAATATTCTTAATTGGCCTCGATGCTTATATTATTGTCAAAATTGATAGTCACCGCCTGCGGGGCAATATACAATTTCACCAAAGGCGATGCATTATTCGACACAACGATTTTACCATGGGCTACAAGTTGGTTTGTAATGACTTTTTCGACAAACGTGGTTTGCACATGTGCATTGGTGTCTCCTACGTATTCTGTGTTTGACCATTCATATTTGCAGGTCTCATCGGATACAGAATCATTCAAAGCCAGCGGTCCATTCAAAAATTAATTGAAGTCACAAACGATCGACTTTGGAATACTCTCATTATTATTGTGGAGAGCGCGGCCATCTATTCCTCAGTCTTGATCGTCCTGATAAGCTGCTACCTGTTGGACAGCAACGCGCAATATATCGTATTGGATATGGTATGCAACCCTAATTCTCCTTGCGAATTTCGGCGGTTTATCATTTCACAGAGTATTTCAACCATTGTCGGGGTTTCCATCCAACACCACTGTGCATGCATTAACGAAACTGTCACAGGGCATAGCGTTCACGACGATCATTTTGCGTGTCAGTCTCGGGATCAGCAGTGAAACTCGATATAACGGAGCCAGAGTGGCGGAGACCATGAAGCCGCCTGTTAAGCGGGGAGAGTACGCCGTGAATGTCTCGAGACTGATGGAGGTCAACCGGGGGACTTATTCTGATTCTGGATCGCACCTAGTGGAAGGTGAGGAGGTGGATAAGAACTCCTTTACCGAGGATCCAAAATCTCGGTTGGACCATGTGTAGCTCAGAGTCCCATCGGTTTCAGACTCGCATTATTTTCCGTAGGTTATTGTAGCTAATGACGGTTGAAAAATTTAATAACTGGAATGAGCAAGTGGACTGAGTAAAATCACATATCCCCAAGATCTACTGCGTCGTAGTTGCAGCTCAAATCCGGTAGGCTCCTCCGTGATGGCCCCTGGAGCGCCTCCATCCCATACGTGCGTTTTACTTTCAAATCATCCTCTAACCACCAACGCTTACTGCTCTGTAGCGCCGTAAGCACGGGCCGAAGAAATACGCACTCCGTCAGAACGCATCTGCCTCCCGAGGCCTCCCGCCGATGTTGAACCGAATTGATAGAAATCTGCGCATGTCCGGAAATATTAATATATGAGGAAGCGGCCAAGAAGCGGCTTGCGGCGGCAACTGGCCCGCACAACATACGATGCCGTGCCTGCCGAGAGCTCTTCCTTCGCCCGAACGTCGTGCCGTTCCCATCGCGCGGTCCCTCCCGCTCGGTTGCCGCTGGTCGCCCCCGCCCCCGCCGCGCTTGCGCGCCTGATCCCGGGATGGAAGTCACGGCGATAATACCCGCCGCCATATTGCGGAGGAACCGCCGCTCCTGCTCGCTCCGCCTCGCATCACGCGCCCGCTCCCGGATAAAGTCAGCTGAGCGTCGCGAGCAGAATTCTCAGACTTTATTTCCGGTACAACTGAGGCGGCGCGACCCCGGCTGAACAACACAATTTTATGCACAGATATTCATTCATTCATGAAATAGTGGGTGTTGAATGTTGAACCCAACAACAAGGCATTACCTAGTGATCGAGCCAAAGCCTCATTCGCATTCTCACCTATGTTCTTCCGAAACTGTCACCGCAGGAATAAATTCCCAGTGCTCTTCGGCACTCCCATCAGCGCGCGCAACGTCAATCTGTAGACATCATTGGGAAATTTTGATGATAGCAAGAGGGGAAGCCTTACTTTGTGAGTTGTACTGTTGTACTTCCACACTGCGTCCTGGTTGAAAATTTTGATCTGTAGAAGATTGTGATGAGCGGAAAAGAAAACGCTGTATAGCGGCATGACGTACGACCCACTGGTTTCCACCAGCACTTTCAATGGCCCAGATGGATAGCAGCTTATCGAATCCGGTTCCGAGTTTGATATGATTCTATCAATGCCATTAGTGCAGAGTCCAGACGTGGGCCACAATATCGCGATTCGTACGCACATCGATGCCCTGGGCAGCCACCTGGGGGTGGAAACTGATGCTCATGATGTCGAATTGATGGGGGCCGAAGATATCCTTAACAGTCCATTACACAGAGGAATGATTGAATAAACAATCCTGGATACAGGTCGAGGGAACATGCGGTTTCGACCTGTCCAGGCCCTTCGACATCAAGAACCGGCCCACCAGGGTAGGCGACAAACAGTTGACGGGCACCGTTGTCTTGGTATATCTTGTATTGTCCGGGAGTCAGCGTCGGCGACTGGAAAATGTTCGTCGTATTAAGACTAGATGTAGACAGACAGTAGACATACCACGTGGGCGAGGGTGGCCAGCGGCCCGCTTGGAACAGCGCTTGCAATCGAGAAGTCCGAAAGGCTGAGCGTGACAGCATATATAGACGACGAGTATGAGCTTGGAAATGAGCTTGGAGGAAGGGCACACCAGAGGGCGTCCCAGGACCGGGCCTTATAATATGGATCCGCGGCCGCGCCGGGTGCTCGCTTCGAAGACAGAGTTTCAGGTACAGATAGGGAATCGTGAAAAAAAACCTATCGTTGGCATTTAGAGCGTGCATCGTCCAGTGCATGCCGGAATCGGAATCCGTCTTTATGGCACGTGATCTCATTGTGGTGGCACAGGGTAGCACTCGAAAACACTCATTTCAAGTCCTATGGGGCCCAAACTAGGCATAATCCAAGCAGTAGGGTAGAAGAGTCATAATCTCAAGTTGTTGCACGATAGATACAAATTTGAGTGTGTTTGAGGCCGTTCTTTGAATTCCGATGTTCTCGGGATCCGGGCAGAATTTGTTCGTGTTTGCAGACAGGTCGAGCCCTTTAGCGAAGAATTGCTCGCTTCGCTCGCAATAAGGTAGGGCTACTCTTTGGGAGCGGCCCAGACTCAAGATTGACATCAAATTGTGACCTGAAGAAGACCAAAACCCAGAGTTAGTGTAGAGAAGGACGATAATATACTAGGCGAACAATCAGGGAACCTGCGGAAGTTCAGCGGAACAAAGAGTCAAAGAAGGGTGTGATTTCTAGAAGATGGAATGAGCCATCCGCTTATATTAAACGGGCGTGCAGAAGGTCGAGCATTACCGCTCGCAGGGCAAGTAAGTACAATGACAGAAACGGCTACCGGTTAGTGATGGAGTACTGTTACAGAGCGAGAAGTATGGATATATGGAGGGGGTTAAAAAACATTGTTGGGCCATGGGCGGATCTTGTAAATCCTAATGCCTTCCAATGCCTTCGTTGTTCGATTTTACGGAGTAGATGCCTGAGTTTCACCTTGGGCACTTGTGAAGGCAGCAGTTAATTGGTCAGAAGACCGTGCTGATGTACGCCAGTCAATTCTTCACCATGCTTCTGCTTTCCTGTTGAAATCCCTCCTGTGTAAGGAATTAGTTGTTGCGTCGAGTCCACGGAGAAGTTACCTTGCTGCTTCTTTCCGTTCGGAATGTGCACCTTTCCGTAAGTAAGTAGTAGGCTCTTGACTCGATCCGCACAGAAATAGGGGTCTGCTACGAATTACGTCTGAGCACTACTAGTATGCTGGCCTAGTGATGTTCTGGCTTTGGCCTCGGGCCAAAAAGCCACGGCTTTCTGGCTTGGCCTTGGCTTTGGCTGGCCTGTAACTGACTTGGCTTTGGCCTGGCCCGGGATTTTGCCAGGCCAAAGCCAGAAATTGCCATCAAACACCGCCAAAAGCCATGGCTTTCTGGCTTTCAGGCCAAAGCCAATTTAAGCCAAGCCAAAGCCATGTGGCCTGGCCTCGGATTTTGGAAAGCCAAAGCCATGGCTTTCAGGCCAAGCCAAAGCCAGAACATCACTATGCTGGCCTTAGATGAGTACCACTACCACGCATCATATGGTGTATTCTCCGAGGCCAATTGTGGATCTTGACAGTTTTACAGTGGCCTCCAACGTGCTCATATATTTGTGGACCCTGCCCTCGGGCCTCGGATAATACGCTTTGACCACTTTCCAAATGAGGATGAGTGTTTTGGATTGTCATGACGTGTTTGGATCCCCTCTCTTCTCATACCGCCACCACGAAATGTCCGCCTCGGTCACTGTCCTTCTTGCGCGTCTCGAAGAGTTCTCCTTGACGATAGAAGCCCAGAAACAGGTCCCCGCCGAGCTCGAACACATCAGATCCACGGTTCAGCGCCAGCTCAACAGCCTCCGCGATCCAATCACCCAGTTTCCCCTCGAGATCTCTTCTGAGATCTTCATTATGAGGACTTCTTCCCGGACCTTTACCGCCCGGGTTCCCGCTTTATTTGTCTCCCTTTGCTAAGTTTCCCTTTCTCAATATATGCAACTCCTGAACCAGCATAGCGACTTCCACTCTTGCGCTTAGCCGCACCCAGACCCGCCTGCTCTCGCTCGCGCTCCATGGGACTATGAAATCGGTGTCATAGTCGCCGGGCATGTGCACCACCTGCAGTTAAATTTCCACGCATTAACCGATCCACATCAAGTCTTTCCCCGTGGAGAAATCTTCCCATGTCTCACAGCCCTCTCAATTCGCGACATGCTGCATCGCATCCGTACCGCGAACGAATCTTTACAGATTGTTCAATCCGCCACGAACCTCCGCGAATAAGTACACCCTCGACAGTCGCATCGATACCTCTGAAGCTCATGCAGACGTCTCTGTCGTTCATCTATGGCTTCAAGCTCTGAAAATCGGAATGGAAGGGGGCAGTAGCATCTTACCCTGCCGGCGCTGGAAAGCCTCGACATTCCATTCCGTGACCGCAATGTGGATGATCTCATACCATTCCTCACGCGCTCGTCCCCACCGCTGAAAAGCCTCACTCTCGACCCGGGGGACACCACATCGACGCAGCAGACGATCAAACATTGTTTCGGTCTCACTCATGCCCTGACCCATCTCGAGTTCAGGGGATCAGCCGATTTTCAGCACTCCATCATTTCTCTTCTTGCGGACTCCCTCTCCAACACATTCCTTCCCCATCTAGCCACCCTCGCAGTTGTTGCCGAACCCTTCAGCGACAATGGATGGTACATAACCTTAGCGGACATGCTCTCAGTGCGGCAGACGTCCTCCAATGGGGTCGTAACCCTCCAATCCTTGGCGGCAGAAGGCGTGAATGAGGCTGCAACTGGATCGACGAACGGCACTGCGAGGTCGTAGAGGACACCCATACGCAGCGCGCGACAGCCCGTTCAGCACCGCGCGGCGCTCAGACGTGCTGGCCTGGCCGCGAGACACTTGTGTAATGACCAGTATGCGCCGCCAGCTGACGTCCTCCCGTTGGAATGCATCGGTCGCCTTAGACCGTGGCATCGCCATAGCGTTATAACGCGTTGTAACGGGGATCCGTGATTTTGGCCCTGCAGGGGAAAGAAGGGCGGGAAGATCTCCACCAGGAGCGGATTCTGCGTCGGCGGAGACACGGAGGGGTCCGGGTGGAAGAACAGGGTGCACTGCGAAGTGGGGGTGAGGGTGAGGGCCTGCCACATTTTGCTGACGGGCGGCGCAGTGACGAGTAGGTCGCGCAGAGGGAGCCGGGCGAGGATAAGCTCAAGGAGCTCGAGGGTAGCTATCACGATATCTTTGGCTGTCGACATGGAAGGAATCGTGAAGATGTGGCTGTTTTAAATAACCTTTCCCCGGCCATGACACGGCATGATCAAGCGTTGAAGACTTGGAACTTGGCGAATAAAGGGAGTTAAGAGTACTTGCTCCACGAACCAGACGTCTATTTTTAATTTAAATGGGGGTGTGCACTTCATCGATATCTAAGGGCATTCGTTATATGTGTGCCGGCGGAAGCAGAACCAGGAAATTTAGATCAGACTGATCTCACGCCCTAAACCGCGCCGCCATGCCCATCTCCGCGATTCGCCGCACCTCCGCTTCGCTGAGCCCAAGCCCGAGCGGCTGAGGCGCCATCAGAAGCGCGTATTCACCGAGGAGCGACGTTCGGAACGGTAGGGTGTCGTCCGTCTAGGTTTATTCGTAAGGAAATGAGCTGCGGGATAAATGGGCGGTAAGGAGACGGAGAATTTGGACGCACACAGATGGCGATGGGGTGGTCATGCCGGAGGTAGTATCGAATGTGGTGGTCGTCCAGCTTCGCGACGGTTTTGCAGCTGGGAGATGACGATGTGAGCTGGTGTTCACGATATAATAGGACGGAGACTAACAGGAGATTCGAGGAGAGACAGACTTCGATGCACGTCTTGCTTGTACGGACGGCGGTCTTGGCCTCTTCATTTAGGAAGGTGGCGTGGCCCAGGCGATCGGGCGCGTATGAGAGGAGTTGGAGGGTTTCCTCGTCGGAATTCGCAGGTGTCTGGTGGGGTTTTAATTGGAGGAGGCAAGGAGGGGAAAGGCCAAGCACCTCTGCGACATGCAAGGTAATGCCTAGACCCGCGCGCTTCGCCTGGGCGAAATGTTCCGCCAAGGTTTCCATGTTTCCTACCTGACAGAATTAGTCACTGGGAGGCGGAGGCATGTCATGAGGGGCTACCTGCGGATCGCCACACAGGTCGATGCCCACGACTCTCCTTCCCTCCTCTTTTAATGAGCGAGCGATTTCAACACACTCGCGGACGACGTCCACGCTCATCCGGCGGTCCAAGCTCACAATCAGCGCTGCGCTTGCCCGCGGGTACCGCTCCACCTCGTCCAGGACGGCCCGCACGTACTCGATGCGGCTCATCTCCGGCGTCTCCCGTGGCGTGCTCCGGAGCTCTAGATACGCGCACTGCGGTCGCGGGCCGTCGAGAAACTGCGACAGAACCGCCCGCGTCGCCCGGCGCAGGCTCACGGGGTTCGACGTCAGCGCGTAAATCGCGGGAAACAAGTTGAAGAAGTCGTAGATCTCGTCGAGCACGACTCCATCCTGGAGCTTGGCAATCCCGGATAGCACCACATCAGAGGCGGCCTTGTCAGATGTCCTCGAGTATTCCTGTGCCATTTGTTGGAGGTCTGAGATAGGAATAGATCCGTTCAGATGGGCATGCAGTTCGGCCTTTGGAAGCGCCTCGATGAATGCGATTTGCGAAGCATTTAGGGCAGCTAGAGCATTTGCTGCAGGTCCTGCGATCTGGCTGGTCATCTAGGTAAACGAATGAATGAGGAAAGTTTGAGTATCCTGGAGCTAGTCTCAAGCTGAGCTTGTGGTGAAGAGCAAGAGGTGGCACGATCACTATCATCGTGGCAGATAAGATAAGATACACAGCCTGTCAAGTCAGATGATTCATTGTGGGTCAGAATCTCCGCTTTCCTCCGCCACTACGTGGGCACTTGGGCCCCGCGTTCTGCATCCACTAACCACATTCCGCCCTCAATCTTGCTTTGGACCCATCTAGTCAGTCCACAGCGTCAATTGTTACCTTGATATCGCTAAATCCGCAGGACCAGAGCCATGCTCCATGCGGAGCCCCGGAGCGCCGAAGGAACTGGTATACCAGAGGCTCAAGCGAGGATCGACCTTGGCAAAGCAGAGGCGGAGCTGGGGCGTCTCAGTGTCTTGCTGTTCGACTCGGATCTACCGTTCCCATCCGACGACTCGGAGTTGGTATCCCGGTATGAAGACCTGGAGAGAGAGATCTTCTCCCTTCGGGCGATGCTCGCCCCTTACAAGAAACTCCCGCCAGAGCTCCTGACCGAGATATTCCTTTTCTGTAGCGCGCCGCCTGTCGCCCTGCCTCCCAAGCCGGACGAGCCCCTCTTGGCGCTCACGCAGGTCTGCAGCGCATGGCGCGAACTCGCGTTACAGGCCTCAGAGCTCTGGGCAACAATCTCTGTGTCACTCACCGAGGAGGAGACCGACCTCTGGCGAATAGCGGGCATCGCAGAACAGTGGATATCTCGCGCAGGGACTGCATATCCGCTGAGCATCACGGTAGAGTGCAGCGGTCTGTATGCCCATGTCATCTGCGAAAATCCAGAGCTCGCGTCGGCCTTGGTGCTCCTTATCGTGTCGCATGCGCAGCGCCTGCGGCATCTTGACCTCGCATTTCCCACTGCGGCGCTGCTCCCGCTCTTCGAACTTCCCCCGGGTGCCTTCCCGTGTCTCGAAACGGTGTCTTTGCGGCCGTTGCTGCTTCTCGGTGACATGGCGACCCCGGAGACTGGCCACGCGCCATGGCACTGGCCCAGCACTGCGCGCGCATTTGACTCGGCGCCTTTGGTCCGCGAAGTTATATACAGCCCCATACCGCTTTTCAAGCTCGCGGAGCTGGAGGCCATGATGGAAGACGTCATGGAGCGTGCGATGACCGCCTCCGATGTTCTCGCGCACCCCTTCTTTGCGCCGGCCTTCCCGCTGCCCTGGTCTCAGCTCAGCACCATAAGCTTCCCCTTCACAGCCCTGACGGCGGACGCTTGGTGCTCCGCCCTCACCGAGTGCCCCGGCCTCGCGCATTTCGAGGTGGCTATCAAGCCTTCCGAGCCCCCCAGCGACCAGCGGGCCCCCAACTCCAATCAGCTCATCCACCTAGAACGTCTCCACTACCTCTCCATCTCCGCCTTCAGCGGCGGCGGCGACGAGCTGCTCGACCGCCTGGTCACCCCGCGGCTCACGCTGTTCACGCTCATGGGCGTCCTCTTCAGCACCGCGTCCCTCCTGCACTTCCACGCGCGCTCCGGCTTCGTGCTCGAGACCTTCATCCCCGTCGTGCACATCCTCGCGGACGACGTCGCGCCCCTGTTCGAGCAGCTCGCGGACATCAAGACCCTCATCATCCTCGCCGTGTCCACGGAGCACTTCCCCGCGCCGTTCTGGGAGCGCGTCGGGCGCGCGGAGCTGCTGCCCCGCCTGGAGGCGCTGCTCATCCGCCCGACGGCCACGCAGGCGCCGGTCCTCGTCGACATGATCGCCGCGCGGTGGGAGGCGGCAGTGGCGGGTCTCGGGCCCGGGGTCGCGGTGGGGTTCTGCGACGTCCGGCCGGCGCATCTGACAGCGATCAACGACGAGCTGCGGCGGCTGGAGAAGTACGCAGAAGGTGGGCGCGCGGTGGACATACTCACCGTTTGTTAGACAGGTGCGTTTTTTAGCGAGGTCCGTTTTTGAGCCAGGGCTCCACGTCACTTCGCAATTCTCGTGCAATGAAATTCTTCTTCTTTCATCTCAAATCCTCCCCTATCCTGTCCTGGCTACTGTGCTAATGAGAACGCGGTGTTCAAATAACGGAAATACTCACACCACCCATCTCATTCAAACAGAGCAATTCATCTTTTATTCGAACCCGTGCAATTTATCTTTCGTTCGAGACACTGCAATTCGTCCGATTGAATTGCCCCGTCGGGGAGTTGCTGCACTGCATTGAAGCGAAACGGCTCGCTCGCTGCAACGAGGATGTGCCGACGCCCGCTCCTGCTGCGCCCCGAATCTCATCGGGTGCCGGCGGCGAAGAGGCTCACCAAGACAAAATATACGAGTTGGCATGCCGCCGCATATTCACGATTTTCTGGGTCAGCATGCTATCAAGTGAGATATCCTCGTCGTATATGGAACTTGAAAGATATCAGAACTGTTCCAAACTGAAACTTGCCTACTGCTGGGAAAAGCTGAACGTTTGAACGGTTGTTCAAGTCATCTATGGCAACGACGGATCAATCCGGATAATTACCGACACGCGGCTGGTCTCGACGCTCACACTTGCGTTCTCTGGACTCGGAGTCTGGAGTCTGGATTAACATGCGCTTGTCGCTGACGCGGCCGCCCCATGGTATCCTGCGCTCCGAAGGAGAATCCCACAGAGGTACCAATCGACGCGAGCATTTCTAGGTATCAAAGTTGGTGCTGCACTTTTGCATTTGTACCTGACTTTCATCCTGGACACCCTGCAGAGAGTGTATTGGGCTCGGCGAGTCCTTTCATTTGCATTTCTTTCTAACTGTACTTATCGAATGTTTGGTCTTAGCAGGTCTTCGCTTAGGATTTTCTTTTCATTTTGCTTCCGACTCGAAGGCGGCGTCCGTGCAGGTCCGTGCGATGTATCTGCTTCGAATCTAATAATATCCCAGATCACTCCAAACTTATGCTTCCAACGCGAACTGCAATGTGGAGGTGGATCGGGAACCATGGCACGCCCAATCGACGGCGATCTCAGTGTGATCGCATCAACCCAAACTCGTGCATTCATGTTCAACACCGCTAAGCTCTTCGTCGACCAGCAAAAATAGCCCTATTAACCGTCGATAAAAGCGCGCTCGACGGCCTGCGACCTTCTAGAACTCCCCGGTACAATGCCCTCGATCTGCCGCACGCTCTTTCTCTCCCTCCTCGGCGCGTCTGCAGTCCATGCCTGGTGTGGCGATAACGGCGGCGCTGTGAGCTCCTCACGTACCTCCAGCGCCTTCCCACATCTAACTTGCGTACACAGTTAATCGGCTGGGGCAGTCAGGCAGGCGCGGACCAGACGGGCATCCAGACCGTCTTCGGGTTCAACGCCAGCGGGCCAGTCGACGCGGCGGGGAATCCCATCTTCAGCGTCGTCAATGGCCGCCCAGTCGACCGTGGGCTCGCCGCGTACATATGCGGGCAGGTGAACCCCGACTCGTACCCGCAGACCACGTTCGGGTGCGTTCATCCATCGTGTCCGCAGACGGCGCGCTGACTGTTGCTCGGGCACCTACATTATAGGCCAGTCGTCAGCGTGGACTCCGTCGTCGCGAGCACCCCGCTGTGCCTCACCGCCTCCGCGCTCGAACAAGCCAACATCACCGTCTCGCTCCTCCCCTGCGTGTACGTCTGCCTGGGCAAATAGTATTCAAAACCACTAACACCGCCCGCAGGAACTCCATCTCCGCGACTCCCGTGCCGACACAAGCCTTCCAGTGGATCGGCACGGCATACGTGCACTACGGCTTCGCCTTCGTCGGCAACCAGTCGAGCGTGCCGCTCGATCCCAGCACGCCTACGGACTACGTGCCGACGCTCGTAAACGCCACCAACACCACCGCGGCGTACCTCCGCCTCGACTACGTTCCCGGAGGGCTCCCCGCGTCGACCGGGAAAGAGATGGGGCTCGTGCTCGATCTGAGCGACGATGATTGAGCGGCCGGGCGTATTTGATTTCGGACTGCTTCCCCGAATCAGAGGTCTAATGATTAATCACTCGTCTATAGTGATTATAGAGACTCTACTGTCACCTGGATAAGACGTGGCAGATATGTATATAAAAATACGGGCATCCAATCCCACATGTCCTGCTTGCATAGGACGGAGATCCAGTGGGAAGCGGCGGAGGTACGAATTCCGCGCGGTGCTGATATGCCGACTTCTCCATGGCGCCTGGGACTTCACTGACTACAGGGAGCGATTTGGGAGTCTGTAGATTGGCGGCTATTTACACCAGCCCGTATCGAATTCAGACTACTTTGTGGAAAATACTCACCTTCCGAGAGTTCTTCAACCGTGGCAATCTTCTGCAAGCCTTAGGCAGAATCTCTATATGTGTTGAGTATGGTTGGCAGTTTGGCTGCTCTGAACAAAAAAAATTGTAGTCCGCGCCAAACCAAGTCTACCTAGTTAATGAACAGATTGATCGATTCGTACATATACATTGTTAAAGTCCAGCTGACTACAGCGCAAATCCCAATACTCTAGGAAAATAGCCTAAGAATCACGCTGGGAACAGCGCCGGCTGCTTCTTGCCGCTGTACTGCGCAGAATCCTTCACCCTCATCTCCATGTCGCCGGAATTAGGGTTTGAACCGTCTTGGCCAGGCTGGTTGAATTTCCATCAGTGTGGAAACTGCGGGAGCAAAGGAATACCGTACGTGGGCCTTGTACGTTCCCGCGGGGTAGTCCGTACGACTATCGATACGGACCTGGGGAGGGAGTCATCAGCGACAGGCACGCTCAGAATCTAGTGGGTGCATTGCATACCAGGGTTGACCCGTAGATATCTATCGCACACGGCGTCAGCTCAACTGTCTCGTCCATCAGAGAGAAAGTTACGGATGCCACCAAACTCCTCGGCCTCGCTCCGCACCGGAATTATCCGCTCTTCGCGCGTCGAGGGATTCCCGCCCGAAGAAATAGTCCTAGATCCCCTGCCATGCACTTTCCGGATGTTCAGGTTGAATAGCTGAAAGAAAAAGGACTTTTGTGAGCAACGCCGCTGCGGAGCTTGATGATCGACGAACCAGGGTAAGCATATTGACGCGGCTGAGGCAGATCGCGATGCCGATCTCGACTGGGTAAGATGAGTTAGAGTATAGAAAGAACCAATGAAGGGCTCGCCGTTGCTCTCGTTGTTCAAGAGGTACCTAGTGATAATGTTGTATGAGCGGGATCAACATGAAAGGAACCTCTGGACACCTACGCGATCAAGGTAGCCAGCGCCAGAGTCGCACCGGCGGCGCCGGTTTGGATCGTCTGGACCGTCAGTCGGTTGAGCAGACTGGCGGAACAGGTGGGGGTAAGCATCAGTGTCGCGCGACGCTGAGAGCCTACCTCTTAGTCTCCTTGAACGACGACTTGGCCGTCCTGAGTTTGAACAGCAACGCTGACGCAATCAACACGTCCACCGTCGCCTCAGACACAAACCAGATACTGTATTGGCGTCGGCAGGACAGGGGAGGCGGGAGCGTTGAGTACATACGTCGCCGAGACTTTCACTTTCGCTCGGTCCTTGAATGCGGTGAAGAGTGCGAGCATGATGCCCGAAGTCAATCCCCCGACCAGCTGGCTTAAATCAGAGGCTGGTGGGGCTAAGGGCGAAGAGCATCTTACAGCAGCGAGCATGAAGAGCAGCAAAATCCCGCTGACGAACCAGTTCTTGGTGCTACAACGCAATCAGCGCCGGGATCCGAGATGGGACGAACAACGCACAGCAACCAGTAGCGCACGATGAGGAAAGTTTGCACCACAGAAGACCCAATGCAGGTGGAAATGGCAAAGAGCGGGACGGGCTGTATGATTGGTCAAATGGAGCTAGATAAAGTGTGCGCGACACGACGTACCCAATACTGCTTCGTCAAAAAGAGCGTGTCCCCTGAAGAACCAATGGGTCAGAGACGTCGAGGCTTTACGGGTAAATCTCTACCCCAATGAGTCACCGCATACTAGACAAATGAGAATGCATGGGTTGGGGGAATCCAGAGATCAAGACTCGTGCGCACCAGATATACACCGGCATAATTTGCGATCATTCCTGCAGCGTCGACGATGCAGGCAAAGGTGACGAGCGCCTGACGAATCTATAAGCGCAAACGCCGATACCAGACCGGACGGAAGGACCTTGAGCTTCCAATTGTCATTTTTGAAGTGGCGGAAGTAGTAAACAGCCTTGAACAAGCTTAGTAGCATATCGCCACCAGGATCCAAGAGCGCACAGACCTGGTGGATTTGGACAGTGTACAATAGCTGGTGTTCTTTTCGTTCGTAACAGCCACCACGCGTCGCTAAATGAGACTCACTGAACCAACCCAGGTGCCTACAAGCAAAGCCCTAACGGATGCGAGTAAGGTGGTGTGTCGGACTGCCAACAAAAAGAAGTGTACCCGATGACGATGTTCACTGGCAGGCTGAAGGCGGCCATGGTGAAAGAAAGAGGAAGGGTGCAGGAACGCGCGTCTGTGTCATCCTTTTCCCCTGTGTGAGGCGTGCCCACAGACAGGAGCCAGCACTTGATCCGCGCGGCTGACGGGGAAAAGAGAGGGGAGTCTGATTTTTTGACCGGATCAGTCCTCCAACGGCGTGCCGGCTGTTGCCGACACCGTACTTTCTGGTCCTGGCACCAACCTGGCACTGTCGTTCGCAAGTCGTTCGCGCGCAGCCAGATAACGATACCAGAAGGTTTGAAGCCGGATGAGTATGTACCCGCCGAGGACCCGCTCGGCCGAACCTACGGACTCGGATGCAGTGTACATCTTAGGTTAACTCGAGTGATTACACCAAGGTTACACAGCTTATAGTCGCTGGCAATACTAGATGCCAGGAACTGCGTGCACGGGGACTCTGCATACCTTTATATATATTATGACACTAGCATTTGTGTTTTCTTTTTCTGGGCTGGATTCTAGCACGGAAAGCAGGCGCCGCACCCACAGCTTAACGAACATTGAGAATTCGCGGCGCCGAGTCGCTGAATCGGTCAAGATCGTTCATCAACTTCATTCTACCTAGTAATTGTTCGAAGACTCTGATTAAATGCAAACCTACGAAATGCTCGCGTCAACTCACTTTAGTTCAAAACAAGAGGCCGGGGAAGTTCGCCGGATATCCGAGTTCTATCAGTTCGGCTTTCGTAAGCTGCACCCAAACCCAGTTCCCCTTCTTCATCTTCATTCGTCCGAGCTGCATCATGACGACGTTGGCATCAGGCTGCCGCATCACCAGCCCGTCGCGCACGAATTGCTGGACGCGGCTGGCCCACTTGTTGTGGTCGAGCGTTGCGATATAGGTACGGTGGATTTCGCCCGTCACCCCCCTCTCGTGTGCCTGAGGGTAGAACTCGCCCACGAAGTTGTCTTCTATCAAGAAGTAGACGCGCAGCATACCCCGGTAGCCCGGGTGCTTCCCGCGCATCATAGTATCCATCGACGTGCTCATAGCGTCAGAGCCAGTGAGATCTTTGCCAAGGAGGATGCTCATCTGGGCGAGCGTCTTCCATGCACATTCTACGATAGAATACGCGACGCTGGGGTTTTCTTGGCAGTCGGGGCGGTACTTCAGTCGGACAAGGATCCCGCGCTTGTCGTACGGGAAGTTGTCGATGCCGCCTTCAAGGATAAGGGCGGAGGAGAAGGCACTGTGGAAGGAGCATTCGTGCACCTAATCTCAATTTAATCGAGCGGAAATCAGACTAGTCGCTGGTAGGCGCACCTCGATGAAGTCAGTCAAGAGACGTTTGCGGATCTTAAATGGAGGGAATGAAGGGGACGATGGAGTGTTGGCCATGGCGGCGACGGTTTTCTTGCGCCATTGGCAAACTGTTCTTAAAAATTTAGTGAATCAGCGAATCGGTATCTCTGCGGAATGCGCCGCGTACTTGTGCAGCGGCCATGCTTTGGCCTGACATTCCTTGGAGCAGAAGGAGGCCTCCTGGGGATCAAATGATTTAAGAGTCCAATGGACCTGCAAGTAAAATAGAACCTACCTTGCAAGCTGAGCACAGTGGAAACGGTTTTTTGGCGGTCGGTTCTTTGAAACAGTGCGCGCACTGGCTCATCTTATCGTACGAGTCGCCAATGGAAGCAGGCTTGAATTTCATAGACGCCTCGCGACTCATGGCTGGGGTCGAAGGACGGCGCAGATCGAGGATACCAGATGTCGAAGCGGGAAGAAAGGCAGGATTGTCGCGTTGTCACGGGTCACAGGTCTATTTATGCACGTGACTGCGCGACGCGAATTTGAACCACACCAAACGCAAAATTGGGGATGCCATCCATTTCCACTTGTACGGTGAGGCTTGTGGTACTTACACTCGTTAGTGGTGCAGGCGCCTGACCAGCCAACAGAAATTCAATCGTTGTGAAGCGGGCGAACAGACAGGAGGAGAAATAAATGGAAAGAATCGGAATTAATTAATTGATACATGATCCGAATGTCGATCGCCGTCCCAATTGGGATGTTACACAAAGGTGAGTCTCAGATAACAATACGGAGATAATGAAGGGCGGCATGAGACCCGAGATCCTTGTGGCCCACCCTCTTCTTGACTTCCTGCGATATTGATGACTCCATCCTGGGAGCTTGCTGTAGTGCTTTTGATAATTGTTTTCGTTTGGCACCGGAAATCGAAGGCATCGGGCGAGCCTTTACCGCCTGGACCGAGGCCTATTCCGATTTTGGGCAATATACTAGATTTGACCGCGAAGGAACTCTGGCTGGTCGCCACCAAGTGGGCCGAGCAGTTTGGTGAGCCATCCTCATCCTCCGCCCGGCGATTCAAAAATGCCTATGTACCAAGGCGACGTCGCGCATGTTCACATCGTCGGCCAAAGTCTCGTTTTCTTGAACAGCCCCGAGGCGACGATGGACTTGCTGGACAGAAAGGGATCTATTTATGGCGACAAGCCGCAGCTTGTGATGGCTGGGGAGCTTTGCGGTTGTGATAATATGGTCCGTCTCCACTCCTACTCCCATCCACCGGAATTACGAGATCATTCATACAGGTCGCCTTCACTCGTTATGGCGAGAAGTCCAAGCGCCAGCGTAGACTCCTCACCCAGGCATTCGGCGTTCAAGTTATTCCTTCGTACCATCCCCTTATCGAGTCGGAAACTCGTTCATTTGTCCGACGCCTTGTCGCCGACCCGCCAAAATATATGGAACACGCCCGGCGCTACGCAGGTGGTCTCACACTCTCCGTTGTATATGGATACGAAGCTGCCGAGACCAACGACAAGTTTTTAAACTTGGGAGAGGAGTGCGTCGATTTATTATCGAATAGAATCACATCTGGTGGTGGAATCGTGCGTTTTCATGTACTTTTTTGCGTGCTTCTGATAACACCTATCTCAATCAGTGGCCTGTGTGCGCGGTCGTTGTATTTACAATCCACTCACACTCACCTTTCTTGACAGAGACATCTTCCCGTCGTTAAAGCATCTCCCGCCGTGGGCACCAGGCTCCGGGTTCTTAACCAAGGCTGCTGTGTGGAAGGCCAAGATGGAGGAGTAATCTTCTTCATACGCAGCCTTCTATCGTCTTTCTTACGGTTGAACCAGGTTCGTAGACCAGCCCTACGACTTCGTCAAGGCTAGCATGGTATGAACCTCAGTTCACCGGATCGTTGTTACGAGCTCTGATTCTTCCAACTGCCAGAAATCTGGAAATTATGCACTGTCGTTCTGCTCCACGTTGCTTGAGGACGAGAAGAAATGTACCCCACAGTTCGAGTTCGTCCTCAAATACACCGCCAACTCGATGTACGCGGCAAGCATGGACACGGTTCGCGGTGCTCATGCTTTGTATGTTGCTGAAGTTGAACCGCCAGCAGATCATCACGGTGTTCTGCCACTTTCTTCTCGCGATGGTACTGCATCCTGCAGTCATGGACAAAGCGCAGAGGGAAATCGACTCGGTGGTGGGGCCTGACAGGCTCCCGACGTTCAGTGACCGCGCGTCCTTACCGTTCGTTGAGGCAATCTTGAGTGAGGTCTACCGATGGGGGGTGGTGCTTCCCCTCAGTATGTCCTCCGACGCGGATTGAACCAATAAACTGACCGGATCGCAGGCCTTCCACATCGGCTGATGGAGGACGACGTATATCGAGGCATGTTCATCCCTAAGGGATCACTAGTGAGTGTTGCCCGCGAAGAATAAGCTGCAAATATTAATACGCCTGTTTTAGATTTTTGCAAACGTCTGGTATGTCTCGTCTTTGCGCTTCAGAAAGGTGGTACTAACCCCTCCATGAAGGGCCATAAGCCGCGACGAGACACTCTTCCCCGACGCATCCGCGTTCCTCCCGGAGCGCTACCTCGAGAACGTCGACTCAGCGCTGGCGAAGAAGCGTGACCCGCGCAGCTATGTATTCGTGAGTCCCTCTCGATCGACTGGTTTCTGCTGACGAATAAATCTAATAATTTACCAGGGCTTTGGCCGAAGGTGCTTTCTTTGCTCTACATCCTCAGATCCGAGCTAACCCTTCACAGACGCTGTCCCGGGCTCAACCTCGCTGAATCGTCCGTCTGGGTCCTGATGACGACCGTCCTCGCAACCTTGGACATTTCTAAAGCCAGGGATGAACTCGGCAATCTGATCGAGCCGAAAGTCGATTTCAACAACGCTGTCTTTAGGTGCGGCTCCCGGCCCGGATCATCTGTGCGTGAAGTTGACTGGTTATGTCCGGATAGGACCCCCGACCGATTCGAATGCGATATCCGCCCGCGCTCCGAGCACGCATTCAAGCTGCTGCTTCAGGCCGACAGTGCCCGATCTTGATATCTCTGCGGGGTCTACATTTTCTTTATCTCTTTCGGGTTAGGCACGCCTTCTGCCTTTTGGTTTTCCACTACCACTGTTCGTTCGTTCTATTTAAATTTTACGCGTGCTCGCTTGATTTAAGTTCGGAACTTCATGCTGATCGACTCGTTGAACTGGTCACGTGCGGATGGTTCAAAAAAAAGAAAATCAGTTGACGTGATGCATCGGCCGCGAGGAAATGCTCCACCTTACGTGTGCAGCTCACAGAGGTACCGACAGAATCTACCGACAGACCCCGCCGACATCGGTCGGATCCCCGCCGCCCATCATATATATTCGTCAGCCATCGGAAAAAAGTGGGTCGCCTGGTTTATTTAAATTTCCTGTTGGCAATTTCGAATTTGATAGACCCCCCGCTTCTGTTTATACCAGTCAGAGACCACCGCAATCCCATCCATTACTTCGCTATGAAAGTTCTTATCCTAGGGTGTGTCGCATTCTCCCGGCCGCGGGCAAGCCTTGAAAAAGGTTATTTTCAGTGCGACTGGTTTCATCGGCTTTCCCGCCGCACAGGCACTGGTCCGCGCAGGACATACCGTCTATGGGTTGGCGCGTACTCCAGCCAAGGCCAAGTTGCTCGCTGTGGAAGAGGGTATGTCTCCTGAATAAAAAGTTTGCTCGGTATAAAGCTGATCTCTTCCAGTCATCCCGATTATCGGCGATGTCGATTCGGACGCGTGGATCCACCTCATCCCGACGCTAGATGTGCTCATTGTAGCAGTCATGGTGGACCCAAAGGTGCTTCTCTCCATATTCGAGAAGACAGTCAAAGCCGCGCAGGAGGCGCGTCCCGCGGGCGCGCCGCTGCTCTCATACATCCAGACCTCGGGGACGTGGGTCCATGGCGACAACAGGACGGACGTCGTCACTGACACCACGCCCATCACCGCCCCCGTCGCAATTGTGAGCTGGCTCCCGGAGCTCGAGCAGCGCGTCGTGCGGAGCACGGCGGTGAACGGGATCGTCATCCGCCCCTCGTTGGTGTACGGCCGTTCCGCGTCCAATTTCGCCCCGCTGTTCAGAGCGGCGTCCCAAGGTCGCGTCGTTTGGCCGGGCACACCAGGTGGCCGTTACGCGCTCGTCCACACGGACGACGTCGCCGATCTCTATGTTCGCACTGCGGAGAAGGCACTTCTCGTTGGCGGGCAGATCTTCGATGCGTCCAATCCCACCACGGAATCTGTCAATGAGCTACTGCAGAAGCTCGTTGAGGTTTCGGGAGCCACGGGGCAGTACGAATACACCAAGCCAGCGAATCGTGGGTTTCTTAATTGTTCTTTCTAGAAGAATTATCTCACGACAGACCAATAGTGTTAGAGGAGGCGATTTCGTCTACGGCCCTGGTTCGCCCGTATCTCGCAAATGCGCTGCTGGGCTGGTCGGTAAAGAAACAGAGCCTCACGGAGGGTCTTGAAAGTTATTATGCCGCTTGGCTTGCTTCGACTAACATCTGAGTACAATCTGGGACTGTATAAAGCATGACATTAGGAATCGCTGATGCTCTCAAACCATGTGGTACCCAATAAAAATCTCCATCCCGTCTGCGACTAGTGCGCGCAAGCTGCTCTGGACCTCGTCGTCTGGCAGCAGCTCATCGATAAATGCATCCCATACGTCCCGGGTCCATTCAAAGTGAAACGACTGCATCTTCGTGGCGCCGCGCGGGGACACTCGGCGCGCCGACAGCATTGCGGCCAGCCTCACGTACCACTGGCGGGTTTGGAATGGGTCATCGGCGAGGGTGAGGCTGACGAGATTGGGGAGGAATTTGTCGGGCGGGACGTCCGTGAGAATAGCGATGACACGTTCCTGGGAGAGTGCGTCCCGCGTCAACTTCAGATGAGTGAGGGTGGGGATATATGAGAAGCACTCTTCGATCGTGTGTCGCTCCCATCCGGGGTCGCCCGGGGCGAGGGTCAGGCGTTGCAGAGGAGGCGTGGAGCGCATGAAGAATGGGATGAGATCGTCCACATCTCTGCTGCTAAATGCAATGTCGAGGCGTTGCAGAGCCGACAAGGTAAGCGCCTGAAGCACAACCGCGCCACTTTCCAGCCCATGAATTTTGAGATGCTGTAGGGAGGAATGCACGACCTCGAGGTGCGGGGACAGCATATAATAAGTGCGGTTCCTGATAGTGCAGTCGAAGAGGTTCGGGGCGGCCTGAAAAATATGTACAGATTCTTCCACGGTGTACTCATCTTCATCATCGATCGAAAGGCATTCCAAGTGCGGAAGTAATGCCGCCGGGTGGAAAATCTTGAAATACAGAGCGGAGCAATTTGCGCAGCTGGTGCGCGTGCCGAGCGAGGATGTCCCCAATCTCCGGCTCCACAGCCCCACTGACCGAGATGGAGAGGAGGTGTCCGCGTGCTCGCGCAAGCCATCCAGACAATAATTCTATATCCTCCTCCGTTGACTCCGAAGGGAATTCTAACACGAGGTCCGCCCATAATGCAGCGGTGGATACGGCTATATTTGTCCAGGAGTTGCATATATTGAGGAGAAGGAGAGGTGCGGAAGATTGGCGGGGGTTATGAATAGGGGTAGAAAGGCAGCGCATGAAAATTTCAGAGGATAATTCGATTGGCAACCGCGTCATTGGATCGCAGAGGCCGTTAAGCTGGCGGCGAACAGCAGTTCTGGTATGCTCGAGGGTAGCGAGGACCTGCTTCTGTGCCTCTATAGCAGAGTCCAGTTCTTCGAGCCGCGCGGAAAGGGTAACAACGGTTTCGGACGTTATGTAGTGGTGGTTTGAGGAAAGGCGACGTCACAGCAATGCCAAGCCATTTGATCGCCGGCCGGCAACGAAAGTTGAACGCCAGCAAAATTGCCCGTCTCATCTTTGTGGTACTGAATCTGGGGACATGCGTAGTACGCAATACGCATGTCCTCCAATTCAGTACGGTATATTACACCGATGATCCCTTACTCTTGTGAAGCATTGCAGCTCAGGGATTTTCTTCTACACGACGGCAGTGAATCGACGGCCTGTTGGGCGGCATCGCCGTCATTTCAGCAACCCGACTTCTAAGTCCTCGATGGAACCGGATTTCTCAATGGAATGATCCCACGTATAATGGTTACTTTTCTGAGCAGGATTCTGCGTAGTAGCCAGAAGAAAGTTGAAGCGTTTGTTATTGGTTTGTTAAGAGGTAATTTGATTTAAAATTCATTTATTGCTGCTAATTATTCTGAGCGAAAAACTATCAAGCTCAAGCTCATCCTCCAAATTTAATCGCGTGTACGTATATAAGAGTCTGTTTATCAAGTCCGGGTATCATTTTCTTGTCCGTTTCACGGTGGGGCTGATTTAAAGCCCGAGCGTGGCGAGCGTGAGGCCGAGAGCGAGGGAGCGCAGTAGGCCAGCGACGTCGACGAGCCTGCGCAGGGATCAGCTTAATTAGGATACAGAGTCGCTCAGGAGGAAAATAGACGCACAGGTTCGCAACGAGGTTGAGGACGCCCGCGAGGAGGGTCTCAAGGCCGACGAGTACCTGGTTTAGCGACGTGTCGACGCCGGCGAGAAGCCCACCGAGCCCGGGGATGGTCGTGGCCGTGCCAAGAAGCCCCTCGAGCGCATTAGCTATGTCCTGCGTGCAACGGTGTCAGAATTGCGCGAGGGGAAATAATAAGAGACGCACGGTGATGATGCCCGCCACGAGATTAGCGATATCGTCGTCCGACTGGCGCTTGGACCCGGTGGTGGCGGGGAGCGCCGCCAGCGAGGCCGTCGCGGTGTCGAGTGCCGCGGTGAGCTCGTTGATGAGGGGAGTGACCGTCGCGTCGGTCGCCGTGCCGTTAGCGACCACTGCATCTGCAGATGACTGTGAGTTACGAGCAGGAAGAATGAAACGTTCGCGGCGTACCAATCTGGGGGAGGATGGAGCCCGTGGAGGTCTGGAGAGTGGTCAGGACCGTCTGGATATCAGCGGTCGAGGCGCGCTTCTCCACGGAGCCGGGAAGGGGCGCAGCGGGGCTGGCGGCCACGAAGGTCGAGGCGAGGAGGAAGAGAGACGTGAAACGAAGGGCGAGCATCGTGAATTAGGTGTTTTTGGGGTAGAGGTGTGTGTGGGTTAGATGTGGATGTGGAGTGGTGCGCTGGACGAGCTGTGGTATTTTCTGTGTAGCTGCGCCCGCCTTTATACGGCGCGGGCGCGAATAAAAATCGTCACCCCAGCGTCATTCGTGAGCGCCTCGTCGCCTGCAATTGGATGAATATTGATATTGCGCAAGCCTGTGCAGTGGTGCACACATAAATCGCACGGAAAAGAAGATTTAGGCGAGCGTGTAGGTGGACAGGTGGAATGGAGATCATGCTGATGCTTCCCACCCCAAGTGGAGAACGCCGTAATTCCGGCTTTGTGATGTCAGAAGTTAGGACGGAGATCAAATCTGAATCGCCATGTGTTCAAGTTGCAAGCTTATAATTCAGTGCACGCACCATTTCCAAGCTGTGGGATGTACATCTTTAAGCATTGCGTGCCCCCTTGAATGCGTCACTTGCTGCCCTTCCGCAAATATGTGACCCACAAATCGCCCAACTCCACTCGCGATTTTTTGTTGTTGTGATCGGTAGCAAACGTTCTATTCTCGTCTGGCCGAAGTTTCTTGTTAAACCGCGTGAGCCTCGTGGATCAAATCGAACGTTTATGGACTTTACATCAAAATGGTATGGGGAAAGTGGGGTTATGACCCAGTAAATTCGAAACACACAAGTGTGCGATCAACCGGCTTTCAACAATGACGGACTTTACCTCCCAGCGCCGTACAGCACGCGATGAGAAGTGGGGTGGCGACACAGTAATAAATCAAAGCGTGCTATGAGGAATAAGTAGTGAGCTGTGCGCCTGTGACCATTGTTCCGCAATGCAAGCGTAATATTTTCCGGTTGGCCCAGTTAGATGGATTCCACGCCCAAGGAGACAATTGAAGACAGGCAGGCAGAAGGACAGAAAGGAAGGGCGCAAATATGTAGGACTGCCACCGAAAGAACCAAACCTTTGCCGATGGAGTGGGAAGCAGCGGTCTGATGACCCAGTACCCCGAAATGGAGAACGCCGCAATTCCTGTGTATGTGATGTCAGAAGCTATGTCAGGCGTCTGGTTAGTGTTAGGCTCCTCGCATCGGACACATTTGAGATACCTATTACAGTGCAACGTCCGTTCTCATGCGCTCCAGTCGTGAATTTTATGAGGGGCAATGTTTTTCAGCACCTCCTACCGCTCATCCGCAGCGGAAACGAACGCCGGAAGGGTAAGTTATTGAATAGAGAAAAATGGGAGAGAACCCACGATGCGATGGGGATCACCATGGGAATAGCGGGCGGCGAAATAATATATCAGGAAACTTACCGACTTAAAACGTCCGTGTACGTGACCGCTCCACGCATTCTTGCCGTCGTCCAGGTTTCCAATTTTATGCACACACGTTCAAGATTCCAATTTTACTTGTGTTGAATGTTGAGGGTATGAATAACCTAGGTAAGAATAGTAAGGGAGGAAAAGGACTAACGGCCCCCGGGCGTTCGTGCGGAGGCTTGAGCATGGTGACGTCAGCCTTGAGTTCTAGTAGCGGCGATTTTTTGTTGGCGTTGTATTGTTGAGGTGGAGCGGGCACGGAATCTATGCGCGAGTCGGTCCCGAGGGATGAGGCGGAAGGATCACTCAGTTTCCGCAGTGGTAGTCGCGTACGACGATGACGGCGACCCGGAAATCAAGGCGCCCTCGCCGCCCAAACCCACGCACCACCGCCACACATGTGAGGACCTGACTCGTCTTGGACGGGGAGACTTCGTGGAGCTAGGCCCGTTCCAAGGTGACGCTTCAGACCACGTACGTGCCCGCCCTCCCGTCGCGATATTACATTGTCCGTGCTAATGCGCAGACAGCGTCTGACCCTCTTGCTCCTCGTGCTGAGACTGTGGAGGACAGGCTGTGCGACCCCCGAGGGCACTTTCCTGCGCCCCTCGGGCAAATGACGCGCCCGCACTCTCTGTGTCCGGGGGGTCCCCGCGCGGCACACGGGCGCGTAGCGTCCGCGCAGCTTGCCTGGCTCTGGGCATCAGCGGACGACCCTCCGTTCCTCCACTGTGCGCGCGCGCCCACCCTCCTTCCGCATTCATGTCGAGACCGCGCCATCTCGCTGCGTCTATTCTTGTCGCGATGGCCCTCGTGCCCGCTGCGTCTGCGCCACCGTGGGGCACTTCGATGCCGCACGGCGTGTGAGTACGCGCGCCATCCGCCTGCGCCGCTCAGGCCGACGCCCTCCCGTGCTCTGCGTCCCGCGCGGTCCCCCAGTGCGCTCCCCCACCCCCGCGCGAACGAGTCTGGGGTATCCCTGCATGACACTCGGGGGCACAAGCGGACGGCTTCGCACAGCTAGACCGCGGGTTCTGCCTACACGTGTACGTGCCTCCTCCATGTGCTGCGCTATCCGTACTGAGCTCCTCTGCCCGGGATCTCGCTCCCCACCTCGGGTTTGCACGCCAGATCGCTGCGGCTCGTACTCTGCCGCGCAGACGCACATTCTGCCTCGGGCGCGGCATTCGGGCGAGACGTCCCGCGTGCGCGGGTTGCACTCACCTCGAACCTGCGGCATCTGGCTGCGCCGCACGCGCTGCTGAGAGTGGATTACGTGCCTCCTCGCCGTCCTTGTCGCGTATATCGGGCCAGATCAAGCGGACTCCAGTCATCAATTGGATGCCAGTGGAGTAGCCTGAGAAATGGCGTCACTGCGTCGGGACCTTTGAGCGGGGAACCGCAGCTCCAAGAAGAAAATGGAAAGCTGAGTGAGCACTTGGCGTTGGGCGGGGAGTTAAACGTGAAGCAGTGGGCGTTGTGGAGGGAGACCAAGGAGGGACATGAAGGTCGAGTCAAAAGAAATCGACGGGGTTGAATTAAGTTACCGGTCCCCGTCGCGTGACGTCACACACACGTGCTCAGTTCGCGTTCAGGTGGTAGGTTGTGTCGCGTCAGCGAGGCATTGCGCCAACTATTACAGCCTTGACAATACCCCCATACTTGAATTTGACGGAGTCCGGCGGAGTCACTGTGTCTCTGCAATTCGCAAATAGTCGTTGCGTCTCAGAGGGAAAAAGAAGGGAAAAATCGCGCTCGGAATTCAATTACATCCTAGTCTCTCGTAGACAGACGCTTCAACAAATGAAGCTCGTACCTCTAATTACATCCTATACTCATTCATGGCCTATCACAATAAAATCGTTCCCAACTACTGCCCACGGGACCGCTTGCTTTTTCTGCGCTCCTCCTCCTCTTCTTCCTCTGAGTCCAGTTCTTCTACAGCTCGTTTACGGCCCACTCCAGCAGTCCCCTGTATAATCCCCAAGGTTTTGATCTGGGTCGGAGCAGCTTCGGCTCCAATTCGGCTCCCTCAAATTGCGGCTCGAGCGAGGGATAATCATTCAGGATCGCAGCCCGGACTTCCTTCGCCCATGCTTCCGCGAGCAATGGAGGGACCTATAAAATCTATCAAACACGGCACGGGGAAAAGCTGCAGACTTACAGTGTTCCCGACTTGCTTGTACTGCTCCGGAATCGATCCCGAAAGGCGCCAGGTATCTGGGAGATCGTCTGCATTTGAGAGAAGATGTGCCGCATGCGAGACTCGAACTGCTCGAGGGCTGTGGCAATGGCTGTCGTATTGTCGAATTGGCACTTTTTCCTCACTAGCCTGAAGCGAGCGTAAGCAGCGTGCAACGAACGCGGAGGGCGACAGTGAAGGACAATGAAGCGAAGTCATCAGAGTGTTTTGCTCGGTGGCTTTTATTGGGGTGGAAAGGTGGTAGGGGATGCGAGGTGAAAAGGAGTCGGGGATGGGTGGGACATCGAGGATGCTGTTGTCGGCCTTCTAACCTCACCAGGGGTTCCCCGGGTGGTACTGAGCATGATCTACCAACGAATAACGAGTACCCGAAGCTCAAGTTCGCCGGGACGACAATCCACCAGTGGGCGGTGGTTGTTAACTTGTTGTTCTGCATTGCTGAAGATGGGAAAGAAAAAACCACATTTGCGATTCGAACTGAGCCAGGATGGAATCGTACCTGCCATAAATTTAGGAAGCGTTCGGAATTAGTTTGGAGAGAGGGTTGAAGAGGGGCCGTATGTGACAGGCCGTCGTAGAGGACATTGAGAAATCCATCTGGGACACATTCGACCCAGGGTATCCAGGCGCCGCCCGCCGGCAGTGTTGTCATTGACCGGGTTTGACCAGGTCTGTCAATAGGCTCAGGTCAATGGACTGACCATTGACCCTTTTTGATTGACCTCGTCAATGGCCGCTGCCGCCCTTAGTGGATGACGTCGACGCTGACGGAATTGTTTGACAAATTTAAGTTAGGAGAAAGGGGCGGGTCAAGAATATTTTTATGGACACCCGTCATTGACGGGTCAGTGCCATTGTCCCTTTATTGACTGACCCTGACAACACTGCCGCCCGGTAGGCCCATTACGTTGGAGTTCCACGATGTGGATTAGCTATACACGCTGCTATGCGCCTGCAAACCTCTGCCCTTCAATAGAGGCACAACGCCAATCGCCGAGGAAGGAAACCGGATGATATAAGCTGATCTCCGGCTAGAACCGTAGCCGGTCAAGTAACCGGCTCATCAAATAAACGTCCATTAATAAGCGAGAGGGAAAATATAAGAAGCTCCAAGGCTGGCTTGAATCTCTACCCATCCCACGACATGGCACCTGTAACAAACGGGCGCATCCTCTTCAGCGCTGTTCCAGAAGGTCGGGCTACCCAGTCGACTGTGTCGGACCTCTATTTCTCGTCTAACTGTGATCAGATTATCCCGTTCCCGGTAAAACAACGGTGTACGACACGACAGAGACTATCGATCTCGAAAATGTGGCTCTGAACGGCGGCTTGCTCATCAAAGTGCTTGTTCTTTCCGTGGACCCGTACATGCGCGGCCGCCTACGCGCGCCAGAGGTAAAATCGTACATGGTGCGTCCACTTTCCTTTTTCAAGACGCGTAGATTTATGACAAATTCCCAGCCTGCATTCCAGCTGGGTCAACCGTACGTTGCATCCACGACATTTTTTTCCCGCCACTCACCGTGAGCTCTGATTTAGTTTACACGGCGGCGGCATTGGAGTCGTGCTGCGGTCTGAAGTTGAGGGAGTTGAGGCGGGAAGCCACGTCCGGGGCATGCTGTGTGCGTGGTACGGTTTTGCCGCAACCTACAAGGATTATTAACCGGGGGCACAATTTAAAAAGTACACCAAGAGTACATGATCGCGCCGGACATGGCGATGCTCGAAGTGATTGAGAAGGATCCCAAATTAGACTGGACGGTGTATGTTGGCGCAGCGGGAATGCCAGGTGCGCTCCCTTTCATTTTGCATCCGTAGAGAAAGACTGGATATTTACTTATCCATTAGGTGAGACGGCGTACATGGGCTGGAAGGAATATTCGCGCGCGAAGAAGGTAATATTTCCCTTCATTCAAGGAACGGAGAAATCTTAAATGCCCCCTACCAGGGCGAGGTGGCCTTCGTCAGCACCGGTGCGGGCCCAGTTGGCTCGTCAGTCTACCAACCATAATTTATACGCTCTGAACCTGACGTACAATCAATACAGAATGGTCATCCAAATCGCGAAGCAGGACGGCTTGAAGGTCATCGCGTCCGCGGGCTCCGATGAGAAAGTCAAGTTCATGAAGGAGATTGGCGCAGACGTCGCGTTTAACTACAAGACGTCGGACGTGCGCGAGGTGCTCGAGAAGGAGGGGCCCATCGATATGTTTGTCGCCTCCGCTTTCCTCGTAAAAGGATTGTGATCTGACCTGTTCCCTCTAGATTCTGGGACAACGTCGGTGGGCCGACACTTGATGCTGCGATGGAATTCGCGAACATGCATTCACGGTTCATCGTATGTCTCGTCCTGTTGATTAATTTTTTATTGAGAGGTACTGATACAGAAAATCAGGAATGCGGGCAGATATCTGGTATGCGTTCATCAGGCCAACTCATTTCACCCATCGCTGACTTGCTCAGGATATAACCATGGCTACCAGCCCATGAAGGTCAGTTCCAGTCTCGCCCCCAACTTATCTCGCCTAAGGGCTCACCGCGCACAGAATCCAAGCCTGATTGTCTTCAAGTGCATGTCTTTCCACGGCTTCCTCGTGAGCTTCCTGCGGCCCAAGTACACCGCCGCGTTCCGCGCGGAACTCGTGCCCAAGGTTGTCAGCGGCGAGTTTAAGTTTATGGAGGACGTGACGCGCGGACTGGATAAGCTCGGGGAGGCGCTGTTGGCGCTGCTGGAAGGGACGAATATGGGGAAGGGCGTGGTGGTGGTTGCGGAGGAGTGAGGAGGTTGATACGCACCTGAGTATGATATTGCATATATACACGTCGAGAGGATCCAAGTATTTTCCGGTTGGACCACCATATGATGTCTTCTAAAGCAATTACCGAAAACGCCTTGGCCATTTTGAGCCTTAGAATATTTGTGTAGCCTCCGATGTGGCGAGCGCAGTGGCTTGTCCTTCGCTCCCTCACATCCTTTTAGGCTACAGCGTTAACATTCCGCGATATTAAATATATTGATGAGGTAGTTCATCCGCTGTCCCAAGTTCAACCTGGCTCGAACACTATTCGAACGGCCTCCAGGGGTTATGCAACCCTGCTCGAGGTAGATGTAAGCTCCAAATACTTCCTGCACAGGCGCCCAGCTGTCAGCCTTGAGCGCTTCAGTGAGTGCCCGTCGGCGTCATTGCCCAAGGCGATTTTGCAGAGATTCACATGTTTGCGCGTCATCTCGGCGGCCGCCTCCAGGTGGCCAGGGTCCGGTCTAGGACATCAAATACGATGAAAAAGACGCTACTCGGAATACTGCGGCGGGGGCACGTCTACGGCGCTGTGCGTGGCATCGAGGCGGGACGAGCCCGCGGCGCTCGCGGGACCCGAGCGGCTGCTCGAGGAGGACGAAGAGGGCGCATGCCACCGCCGCACCTCCGCTGCGAGCTTGTTGCTGCGCACCGGCACGAACGGGGGCAGCGACGCGGCGGGCGCGGGGTCAGCGAAGGGCGCAGAGTGGTCGAGCGACGAGCTGGCGGTGACTGCGGGCATGGAGTGGTCGAACGCAGCGCCGCTTGCGCTCTCGGGCCCCGTCGCGACTGCAGAGTAGTGGAACCCTGAGCCGGAAGAGCTCGCGCCGGTAGAGTGCCCGGTGTCGGAGAACGGGATGATGGCGTGCTCCATGGGGACTGTACGCGCGTCAGTGGGTAGCCGCGGTGCAAAAGGAAACGTGGCTCACAATCTGCGGGCTGGAGGTCTCGCCGGCGCTTTCGGCGTCGGAGGAAGAAGAAGGCTGCAGTGGCTAAGGCGATGAGCAGGACGACCCCGATGACGGGGCCCACAATTTCGCCGATGGGCGTCGACTTCTTGATTGTTTGTGCACTGGGGACGGAGTCGGCTGCGCTGGAGGCGGAAGAGGATAGCGGAACTCGTGCTGGGCGTGATGAGGAAATAGTCGGTCCAGACGGTGTACTGGTTCTCCGAGGTGACGACGAGCGTGTGGTTCCCGTCCGCGATGACGCCGGACTCGAATATCAGGTTGTTCGTCGCGGCCGGTGGGTTGGTAGGAGCGATGAAGTAGATGGGCCGCGCGCCATCCAGGACGATCGACGCGTTCATTACGCCTGCGTTTGAGGCTGGTATGCCGCCGTAGAAGGATACGGATTGCCCTATAAATTGGCTGAGAACTAGGACGGAGAGAGGATATACAGCACGCACCCTTGAATGACAGCGAAAACGAGTCCCCCGGTGATGAGCTCTCCTGCGACGTGTGCAAAAAGTCCGTTTCTCCCGTGAACTTGCGCCATTCCGGAGTATATGTTATCCGCGGGTCGCGGTCGTCGATGAGATACGACGGGACGGCGGTCGACGTCGTGTTATACAGTAAATAGTCGAGGAAAATCACGCCCTGGTCTTGCGCGGTGGTCTGCGTGATCACCAGGGTGTGCGAGCCGTTGCCCAGTGTCGGAGACGTCCATAGATCAAGGTGGTGGATGTCCGCGACCATGTCGCTGGCCGGGGTGAATGTTCCGGTGACGGAATTGTCGACCGAGAAGGACAGGCTAGCCTGCGGGGATGTCTTGGCTGCTACCGTTCCCCGGATGCTGACCGAGGTGCCTTGAGGTTGGTAGGTCGGTTTAGCGTTTCGTCCCGAGAATCGGCTGACGCGACGTACCCTCAAAGGTGAAGGATGCCGTCGAGCCCTGTATCGACGTCCATCTCGTTGTCCCGCTGTACTCGGCGGGAGAGCCGGCGTCGTACCACGTGCCGGCGTAGTGGAGGTCTCGTTCATCCGCAATTGCCAATTCGGAGGTCATCTTGCCCACCGCAGCAAGGAGGGCAAAGGGGCGAGCGAGTTGCGAGCGAGAGTAAGGGAGGGCAAAGGCCGTGCTTCCAACGTGCCACTGCTTCTGATCCGATCGCTTCATGCTGCAACCCATCATTCCATCACCTGATCTAGGCGGTGCACCGATGCATACATACCTTGTGAATCCGGATACTGGAGGGGAAGCCGTACAGACCCAGCGTCCCAATCAAAACGTTTTCGGAGGTCTGGCGATGCAGAGTATCAGACGCGTTCCAGGAAATTTTTGAGTACCCAAGGACGTGCCGGAGAAATTTTCTAGCGACGGAGGCTTGGCTAAAAATGTTGAAATGTTGCGGTCCAAGTTCGGCAGCCAGGACTAACAACCTTGCACTCGCTAAAATTGGGCCTACAGAATTTTAGATGAAAACAAAACTGAGATGAAATGAACACGAGAAGGACTTCTCTGGATGCTCCTACCATGGGCAGTGTTATGCAGTGCTCCCCCATTATCCCGAGAACAAAGTTCGGGACTCATCCGTTCGCCGCCCCCGACATATTTCCCCCTTTTTTTTTTTTTCAAACTGGCGGCGACGCAGGCACCGCCCATGAGGATGGGGTCGCCGGTGAGACCGATCGAAAGCATTGGCACAATATCACTGCGTTCCCTAGGCCCGTCGGCAGACCCTGTCGACCTGTGCTGAGCTCGGTCGAGCTGTGCTGACCCAGGTCGGTAGAGTCTGTCGAGTCCTTGGTTTGAAGTCGACAGACTCTGTTGACCCCTGTCCGCAGAGGTCGACCGAGCTCAACACAGGTCGGCAGGGTCTGCCGAGCTAGGCCGACAACGGGGCGGAACGTAGTGAATCGCTTTCTGCACGCCACGCCCTCGGCGTTCTTTCGGCGCTGGATAATCGACGTTCGGCCGAGTCCCCTGGCCGCAGACTCCAAGATGCGTAAGATTGAGTCGGAACAGAAGAATGAAACCCTTGACCTACCTGAAGAGAAAAAGGCCTCATACCGCAACCGTCGTGAAACTCGTGGGATTCTTCAAAGTTTCGGGAGAAATCTCCGGTGAAAATGGAACTTGGCTGGGCCCTGGTAGCGCGAGATGCGCAAGGGCACGAGCGGCCAGATTATCAGTAAATTGCCAAAGAGCGAGGTAAGCAACGTTCATCGGCCTTGAACAAACTCCGACTTAGCGTTGACTCAGCAATGCCCGTTTTGGTTCGATCCCGGTCATATCCCCGCACGACGCGATTCTCGGAGTGGTTTCGGTTGACTTGGCTTACTCGTTCTACCCTGCGTACCGGAGGTTTACCAATATAAAATGCAGGTGGTTTCAAGTTTCTCGCCTGATCTTGCATTGAAAGTATATCACCGCGCCGATGACCGCCCAAATTGTGTTCTACGACATTCCGTCGAAACTCCCTAACAAGGCTTTGTCGCCCAGCACCTGGAAGACGAGGCAAGTGATTCACGCTACATCTTACAGATCAGTTGAACTGCGTCACCCATCAATGCAGATATGCGCTCAACTTCAAAGGCATCCCGTACAAGACCGTCTGGGTCGAATACCCTGACATCGAGAGAGTGAGTCGGGAGCTCGGAGCTGCGCCGGCGCGCAGCAAGCCCGATGGGCGGCCGCACTACACCCTCCCGATGATCCATGACCCCTCGACAGGTACGCTGTTCAATCGAGCGAAAGAACAATCGCTTGAATTATGACCCCTGCAGGCGCGGTTATCTCGGATTCAACCAAGATTGCGGAGTACCTGGATGCTACGTACCCGGACGCGCCGCGCCTGATGCCCGCCGGCACCCTCGGCCTGCATCGCGCCTTCGTGGATGCAGCGCAGCCGCTCTTCTCCCCGGTGGCTCCGTACGGCCTCCCCGCCTCGAACGCGGTACTCCACCCCGTAAGCGAGGCTTATTTCCGGCGCACGCGGGAGGAGTCGTGGGGCAGAACGCTCGAAGAGTTGACGCCGAAGGGCGAGGAGGACGTCGTTCAGTGGGCGAAGTTGAAGGATGGATTCGGGAAGATGGATGAGTGGATTCGCGCGGGTGGGGAGGGGAGCAAATATCTTATGGGTGACGTGCCGTGCTATGCCGACATCTGGATCGCCGGGAACATTCAGTGGATCAAGCTGGTTCTGCCCGAGAGGTACGAGGGGATGAAAGAGTGGCATGGGGGAAGGTGGGCTGCGTTGTTGCGGGATTTGGAGAAGTATGAGGCGGTAGTGTAGGAAGTATTCCGTAGTGTTTGAATGCGAGAAACTGGCAATTCAATGCCTGTGATCCCCAATGGTGTTGGATGAGTGTTATGGCTTGAGTTGAAAACTGTAGTCACTCACCATTTCAATCCAATTCTCGCAAAAGCTTGACTTTGTCGAGCTCTTTCATGCACTTTAGCTCGTGATGATTACTTCTCTGAATTTGAATGCCATGTCCGACGCGTTAAAGAAAAACCGCACCACGGGTGAGTAGCCTAAGATCTAAGCTTGGGCTGATCAGTCCCGATTCACAGCAGGGAGAAATGTACGAGGGAGGGCCTTACAATTCGACCAGTCCATTCGGCACAAAGTTCGGAAATGTCCAGCGGGTTGGATGTGGGATACCCTTGAGAATGGCAATAGTGTTTCCAAGGCGACTAGCTTTGACGCGCCAGGATGTGGGCAGAAAGGAATCGATATTCTCAGGATAAGGAAAAAGAGGAAGGACCAAGGAATAAGGACAGTGTTTGGCACTGCTTGGGCGCGGGTTGGTCCGCATGTGTGACGTGATCCCGTGACCGTGACACAGCGCGTCTCACTTTGCCCTCGATTGCCTTAACCGGAGTCAACGCGACGACCCTTCGGATTTTTTTCACTTAAAGACTCGTCAATTCCTGCTGAGACACCCTCTGCTTTACTTGAGAAACTCTGCATTACTGCCTCGACAAAGAAACTGGCACGTCTCATTCAAACCAAATAAATGCACTTAATAAATAAGTGACTACTCCTGATCACGCGGGGGCTCTTCAGTCCCTTGCCCGGCTGCTTGTTGCGGCGCGCGCTTCCCGCTCGGGAGCACTGGTTGCGGAGTCGTGGTCCAAGAGGCGGGGGCGGCCGCCTGACATTTTCTTGGGCACCGTCGCGGCGCGTCCAGCTGACCGCCAGACCCGGGGACATCTGTCGCGAGAACAAGGAACGGCGTCATCTCCAGCGCCAGCCCCTCCGGTTCTACCAAGGGCACTGCTTCGTATCTTGTGTCAGTACACGAGTACGTGGAAGAAAGGGGACCCACGGCGGTCGAGAGTCTGTCGTTGCTGTTGACGCTGCCGTCGACGCCAGTGCTGCCTGAGGAACCAAGCTGCCGCAAGGAGTGCGAGGAGCAGGATGATCCCCCCAGCAGCGGCGTACCCCACCGCCGTGTGCGTGTGCGTCTTACTCGCCGTCGTTGTTGGCGCCGCGTCCGACGCCGTGGGGTTCGGCGTAACGAGGAAGTAGTCCGCCCACACGGTGTGCGCGTTCTCCGCCGTAACGACAACTGTATGTGCGCCGGCCTCGAGGTCCGCGGAGGAGAAGAGGAGGTTGTTCGTGCTGAGGGCAGAGGGCTGCGGGCCCGGGACGAAGAACACGGGAGGGCCACCGTCGACAACCATCGAGGCGCTGAGCACCTCACCTGCGCTACCGTTGTTGATCCCACCATAGAAGGAGACCGCGGTGCCTTAACCCAACGACTCGGACTCCGGCTTAGGGGGCTTGGGAGATGTACCCACCCTTGAGATGGAGCGCAAGCGCATCACCAGCGGCGGTCGTAGCCTGCGACGTGTGCATGAAGTCGTCATCGGAGCCGAACTCCTGCCACGGCGGCGTGTACTTGACGCGCGCGTCGCGGTCGTCAATGACGTACCGCGAGACCGCTGTGGACGTCGTGTTCCACATGAGGTAGTCCAGGAAAATCACGCCCGCCACTTGCGCCGTTGTCTGCGTGATCACGAGCGTGTGTGACCCGTCCGTGAGCGGCGGCGACGCCCACAGTGCCTGGTGGTGGATATTCGCGGGCCGGTCGGCCGGCGGCGCGTACGTCCTGGTGATGGCGTTGTCGATGAGGAAGCCCAGGCTGACGTCTGGCGGGTTTCTGGCGACAACGGTCCCGAAGAGGGTGACGGAGCTCCCTGCGCGGCTAGTGAGCACACCTCGTAACGCAATCTGGGAGGGGCGCTCACCCAATGACCCACGAATGAGAAGGAGGCGGTCGACCCCTGGACGGCGGACCACCATGAGGTACTGTTGAACATTGGCCGGATTCTATTTGATAGATGTTCAATTTTGGTCGGGCATCTCGGGCATCTTCAACTCGATATAACAGTGCCACTATACAGTAATTTTCACAATTTTCATGTCGATAAAGCTTCGCCCGCGCATTGAACCGCTTAATCGATACCACCTCTAATTTTTTGTGAATTCTCCGGTGGCAGGAGGTTCATGAACTACAATGTCCGAACATTGGCCATCTGGGATCCGATGGTTTAAACTTTGAACACCTCCCAATGTTAAAGGTCAAACGGATAGATCAAGTCTTTAAATCCCTCTTCATTCGGTTAAATAATACATGTAAGTAGCTAGAGAAAAGTCTGCTCACTCTCTGAGTGCCAGTTTGAAATCTGCAGTTTGCTTTCGAGCGTGGTGTGACACTTGCGCCTCGGGCTTCCATCAGCGTGGATAGAAATGCAACCTGCAGCGGTCCATTGGGATACAAGGGTAAAAGTGTTGGCGCCGCTGCAGTGCGGCGTCATTTTGCGGCATTGTGCGGCTTCGCGGCATGTCATGTTCGGAAGGAAGGAGATAGTAATCAAGACACGCGTCGCATGACAGGCCTGCCTTTGGTAGGTTGAAGCTACGGGTAACGGCGATTAAGCGCCAACTATTCGCGCTCTCCACCTGGACCCGTCTCTACATCAAACGCTATTAACGGCCCTACAGTGCGCAAACTCGGAAAAGACATTCAACCAATAAGTAAAGAACAATTGTAGCTATGAAACAGGCCCTTTCCAGTCTAAGAGGATGTTATCTGACATTCAACCAGGTCCACAGAGCATTTTAAGCACCCAGAAGTTTACCGTTCAACCATCTTGGCATTTCGCTTCATGTACGATAAAATCAGCCGCTCCAAAACGAGCGCTTGTTACCAAGTACAACCTCCGTTAGGAAGTTATTTTACTAATGCTGATTCACGAGCGGAAATTTATCCGCACGATGTCCCTTAACATTTGGCGCATCTTCGATATTACATCACTTATGAAGGCCCTCATTCTAGGGTACTGTTCCTCTCTTTGGACCCCAACATTTTGTTCATAAGTTTCCAGCGCGACAGGTTTCATTGGCTTCCCCGCCGCCCATGCGTTAGTGCGCGCCGGGCACATCATGTATGGATTGACGCGAACCGAAGCTAAGGCTAGGACGCTAGCAACGGAGGAAAGTACGTGCACACGGCCCCAGACGAATTTATGCTGATGCAATCTTAGTTATTCCAATCATCGGCGAGGTGGATTCAGAAGTTTGGATCCCTCTCATTTCGACGCTCGATGTGATCATCGAGTCTGTGGGCGGGATGGACTTGTGCCGTCAGACGCTCGAGGGCGTCGCCAACGCTGCGAAAGAGCTACACCCCGAAGGCGAGCCGCTTCTGTCGTATATCCATGCGTCCGGGACTTGGGTCCACGACGACAGCAGGACGGAGGTCGTCACCGATACCACGCCCATCACCAACCCCCTCGAGTTGATCACTTGGCGCCCGGCAATGGAGCAGCTCGTCGTCCAGAGCACTGAGGTGAATGGAATCGTCATCCTTCCCGCTCTCCTCTACGACCGCTCCGAGTCTATTCTCGGGATGCTATTCAAGACGGCGTCCGAGGGCCGAGTCGTTTGGCCCGGGACAACTGGCGGGCGGTACAATGTGATCCATGCCGACGACCTCGCGGATCTGTTCTTCCGCGTTGCCGAGAAAGCGTACTGCATATGGTTGGCAGCAAAATATTCGACGCCCCAACACTGAGTCTGTCGATGAGCTGCTGGACAAGGTGGTAGCCATCTCGAAGGCAGAAGGTCCATTTGAATACAGGAAGCCAGCGAACTGTGCGTGCCCGATTCTGCGCATTATGTATTGTCTGATACAGTTCAACAGTGTTCGAAGCAAGTTCGAAGAAGCTATTGCGTCGACCTAGGGCTGGAACATTATGATTAAATACGAGCTCAACCCGTAACGTACTGTAATCATAAGATAATTTTAAGGATTCACCACATATCTAATGGTATCGGTAACATAATGTATTGTAACCATATTTTAATCATATATAATCGTATTTAATGGATGGTGACATGGCCTCAAATCTGGTGTTCATTGGCTCCTTTGTCATGACAGTTGAGATGCTGCAGCGGTCATAGCAGATTGGGCATCCGACGAGCTACTTGAGAGTTGGAGCCCGGTGTCTTGATGTGCCCGCAATGACAGGTCCAGCCAAGATTTTTGCAGTTCAGGATCGAATTTCAATGGCTGGCACTTTAAGTATGTCGGGATGCAATCATCTTCACCATATATCTAGGTGCGGACAGTAACGACGAGTTTCAACATTTTTTGATGGATTGATCATTCAGTGATGGACATCACTTCGCTCCTGTTACATAAGGGCGCAGAAGGTTATTAGGGTTCCCTGTGAGCGAAGATTGGGTAATTAACAATTAATTCTACCTGATACTATGTCTCAAAGCACTTCCAGTCAAGCCCGTATGGCGGTCCGTTTGCACTTTTAATCATCCAGCATATTTTCTGGCTTTTCCAGTGTTTTTTTCGGCCATTTGACACTGAAACTGTCTTTTGTTGACTACATCTGACAATCATGAAACTTTGGGCTCCTCCAATGAATAACTTCCAGATTAGGTCTCCACTCCTATTAAAGTAACAGGCCTCAGCGGTCCAGCAAAGTTTTTTGAATGGAATATTTTTTTTTTTTCTGGGGTTGACCTGTATTTCTTTCTTGTGCAGCTGGAAAATTTTGCAGCTTTTATACCAAATATGATCATCTCTGCAGAAGTAAAAGTTTGTCAGTGGCAGTGCTAACCCTAGCTGATGCAATGATCCGAGTCGGCAAGTTGCTTGAGCCTATTAGTACACAGTCATACTGTTGGCCTCACACATCAACAAGTGTCATGATGTCTCTTCCCTCTTGCATCCCTCACATCCCTTGTTGAATGCACCATCGAGTACCTCACAGATGATCCAGAATCTCTGTGCCAATGTGCCTTGGTAGGGCACCTATGGCAATGGCCTGCACAGGCACAGATCTTTCATACCATTTCTCTTGGTGTCAGACTTCAGGATGGGTTTGCCTCTGGCCTCCTGGAGCTACTGCCTTTGGGTCCAGTCCATAGGCTCAAGCAATGTGCTGACTCGGATCATTGCATCAGCTAGGGTTAGCATTGCCACTGACAAACTTTTACTTCTGCAGGGATGAATATGTTTGGTATAAAGCTGCAAAATTTTCCAGTTGCACAAGAAAGAAATACAGGTCAACCCCAGAAAAAGAAAAAGAAAAATACATTCAAAAAACTTTACTGGACCGCTGAGGCCTGTTACTTTAATAGGAGTGGAGACCTAATCTGGAAGTTATTCATTGGAGGAGCCCAAAGTTTCATGATTGTCAGATGTAGTCAACAAAAGACAGTTTCAGTGTCAAATGGCCGAAAAAAAACACTGGAAAAACCAGAAAATATGCTGGATGATTAAAAGTGCAAACGGACTGCCATAAGCCCGGGCCCAAGCTAAGACATATCCTCAAGCCGACTTCTTGCTTAATATTATGATTAAATATGAGGCCCATATCGCAATATAATGGTACTGTAATGTAATGTACCAACTATAATTTTAAGGCTGTAATATTACGGGGAGAGGATATTTAATCGTAATCCTAAGATTATAATAGATTATAATCGAATGTAACCGTAATTTTATCCAGCCTTACGTCGACCACACTCGTCCGGCCGTATCTCGCCAATGCGTTGCTGGGTCAAGATGCCGGGGCTCATTGAGGGCCTCGATATTTATTACGTGGTCTGGCTTGCTAGCATTTAAAACCCCAGGTTTCCCACACTTCTTTTTGTGCTATCTATAGAGAAAATTCAATAACAGATCCTAAAGCTTCCGTAGTGCGTTTGGATCGCAGCAGCATGACCACCCTGTTTGAGGATCCCAATGTGCTATGGAGGGCTGTATCTGCCAGCAGGTTCCATGCTTTTCCAACGAAGGAGCAGCTCTAACTTTATGCTTTGTCCCTGACAGTGAATTCCCACTCTTTTGCGCACAAGGTGTTCAGATTCGTGTGTCACGTGATATGTTGAAATGCTCAACTGCCCGAACACGGACAACATAAAACTCTAGATCTGTCACACATCCATACTCAAATATATTGGAAGTGATCATAGACCTTCATTCATTAAATAATTAAATCTAGTTAGATACACCAGTGTTTTGTACATTGTTTCTTCATTGGTTTCTGAGGCCACACGCCGTCACTGTGCGGCGCTCTGGTTTCCAGTTCCCGGTGACCCCTTACTCAAGCGAATCTAACGAATGAATAGGATGCGATGCAAAAAAAGACAAAAGTCGCACTATGTAACGGGTACGGAAGCAACCCCAGACACACCAGCCTCAGGACATTTAAACTAGCTGATACCCCAGGCTCAGCGATAGGCCAATCAAAGCCCCGAAGACTGGAGTCGAAATCCTCTGCGATGCATTAGGTTTACCACTCGGTGTAGATGACGGCGTTGAGCTGTCCGTTCCAGCGGGAGGGCTTGGGGATCCGTTGTCCTTCCCGGTGGGTGGTGTCGGGACTCCCCCGCCGGAACCGGCGGTCAGGGTGCCGTTGGCGTTAGCGGTCGGGGTAGCAATTATGCTGCTGGCGCCAGCAGCTGGGGACGGGGTTGAGGTGTCGGAGCTAGTGGTTGGGGTCGCGGATGGGCTCTCGGTTGGTGCAGGGTTTGCGACATCGATGACCAACGTTCTCGCTGGCGCGTCCACCTGATTTTGTGGCTCCCCGTCCAACTCAACTGTGCAGATAGAGCCTGAGCCCCCCAGCTGGCATTCTCCGCCATCCACGCCGACGGTGAATGAGAGATGGTCGGCCCCTTGGACAAAGGTGCCTGGTGAGGCGTTCATGGTAAGTGCACCGGAGGATCGTTCAACAACGGCCTTACCTAGTCCAAAGTCATCTGTAACGACATATGTCGTCTGCCCATCCGAACCGACACCTGCAATTGAGGCGGAGAATGGAAGTTGGGTGATCGTGGGGTTTACAAGGGGATCCACAATGGTGAAAAGCTCCGGCGCCGGCGCTGGCGCCGCAGTAGCAACTACAACCTTGTCAGATATACCTTGTCGGTGGGATGACGCGAGCAAGAAAACGGACATCGTGTGGCGAAAGCGGCCAGCGTCAGGATTTGGTAGATTGTGGCGACCATCGAGGCGCGGTATTTGAATAAGCTTTAAATGAAAGTGAAGGGTTGAAGGGGGAGCTGGTGGGAAGTGTTCCGATCCTTCTGGCTTTATACAAGGTTTGTAGCCAAGAGACTTGAAACTGAGCCGCAACTGAATTGATGAACAGCGAGCGCATACATAAAATCGGGAGCGTATGCAGCATATGCTTTTGCCCAGCTGATGGTCTGCAGAGCTGTACAGCGGAACCTCGCTAATTAATAGCCCCCGCTGCAGATCTCCGAGGTTCTTGGCAGCAATTAGAATTATCCTGTCATCGAAAGCGCTTCTTGCGCCAGTCATATATATTGGGATTACTTGTCGTGATGGTGTTTCCTGTGGCCCCGGAAAAACAGCAGCTGCAACAACCTTGCCGATGTTTCGAGGACAACAATGGAAGTACCGATTTGAATGGACAGGGACAGTTCGAGGGCTGATGTTTAAATATATTGTATAGCTCAGTTGAATAGACAGCCACAGCTCTTATTCGTTGTTCATTCCGAACCCAGCACCATCGGTATGTGCTCTTCCTCTAGTAACTTATGCGACTACCATTACGCAGTACCACAGCCTTTGTATCGTGAGCATAGAGAGGCCACGAATTGCATCTTACGCCTTACTTAAGTCTCAGTGTGCAAAGCAATACAAAAAGAGCGGACTCACGCAGTAACGGCATCCCGGGTACGATGGCGATGAATCCATCCTTGACAGGATACTCGGGACAGAGCGGTGGGCGCATCGGGATGTCAAGAAACGTGTCGTACGGAATCCCGATGATGAATTAATATGTCCACAGGATACTCCGAGCTCGGACGTGATGATGGGCGCATCATGATCTGCCCAGGTGCTCTTGGTCACCACTGAGTGTGTATATATGATTTCGGCGCTGCCACTGCCACCGGGCTCGTGATGATGGAAGGACGGAGTTAGGTTAAATCGCCAGGTTAGTAGCTCGCCGGTCGGGTCCGGAGTGTCCGAGCCTTGTGGAAAATACCACATATGAGAGCGCGCGTGTTTGGTGCACCCCGGAGCTCGAGGGGGCAATATCAACGTCCCCTGACGGAGCCATGAATTGCGACGATACACAGACAGAGAAACTAAAAGCTGAACTAGACGTTAAAATAAGTTTGAAGATATATACGATCACTTGCCTACAAGGAGTAAACGATGTGGCGTGGCATCACAACTGGGAAATAGTAAGGATACCAGCCTCCTCGGCTCCACGAAGCATGCATTCTACAAAGGCTGCATCCCACCCAGGCGCCACATCCTCATGACAGCCGATGTGGCAATGCAATTTCGCCAGCCGCGGCAGATTTGCTTTTAGCTCAACAGGCGAATTGTACACCGGGTATGGGGCGGCATCGGTTGCCCACTCAACCAGAAGGGGATGTAACCAGACGGGAGGCAAAAAGTGGATGGTCACAACCACTGTTTCAATGCGCGGCGTGCAGGTGGGGAGCGTACGCAGGATGGCGTCCAATGACTCCATCACCGACAATGGACCTATCGGGAATAGGAATTTAAAGACCCGAAGCTGGGAATAACGGGAATTCGAGAACAGGGAGCTCTAGCTGGAATGTCAGTGGAGAAAGACGAAAATCTCAATTATGGCATATGCTTTCCAAAAGACAGTTCAAGATCCTCCAGGGGCGCCTGAATGTCGGAGTCCAGCAGGAACCGCCGCCAACGCTCTGCATCTGCGTCGAGGCACAGCGCGAGTTTGCGGATCCCGCCGAGGCGTTGGTGAACATCGACATGGAGGATTGACTTGTATGGTCTGTTGCGGGGATACATCACTTTGGAGACGATACTGACGTCTCTGAGATGTGCGGTGGACGGTGTAATGTGGCGTGCGGGTTCGAAATGAAGGGTGGTGTGCCGTAGGTAATATCATCCAGGATAGCGATATCAAGGATTGAAATGGATTCGAATGCAGAAGTTGCATAGAAGATGAGTGACAAGGGCACATTGGCGATGCTGTCCAAGGAAAAGGATCGGAATTTTGGCCGGACGTATATATTGTGGAGTAAAGAGGCTAAGTTCCGGGGAATGTGGAGAAGAGGGAAAACATGTCCAATCTTTTCAGCCTTCCCGAGAGCTGTCGCACAACACTTTCGAACAGCTCGAAGTCCGCGCCCCGGTCCACATATAGTGTCAGGCCGTTAACATACCGCACTAGATGCGGGGACATATTGAAGAGATCCTGGGCGCTTTCGCAATTGAGTGTGGGGATTTTCGTTGCGTTGGGAGGAATATACTGGGTTGTCTGCGGCGTTTGCATGGAGGCAGAGGGAGCGAAAAAGCTCTTGTTGGCTGGAAGCTACAAAAGCTTTGGAGACGAGAGAGCAGGCCTTCAGATTTTCTCTACCCAACACCTCGCCGACGATGACCTCTATGAGTTCTTGCGCAAACTCAGGCGAGTAACATGACGGCTTGGAGTATGTCCCATGCGCCATGTGGTTTACTCAGCCATGGAGGCAGTGATCTTCTGATAAGATAAGATACAACATAGAATAGCCCTGCAGCCCTGGTTCCTGGTCACTAAATATTGCTGTTGTGTTGGGAATAGGCGCCACTCGTTGCCGACCTTCGGTCGCTCCTGGCGGCCCACGGAACCTGTTATTTACTCAAGTTACTGGGTTACCAGAGTGGATGCTCTATAAAGAATTGTTACCTCCGGGAGTCGCGTGAACATTGATCATTCTGATTAAGCGGTCGCCTCAAAGTCGGTTTTCAGACCTCCTGAAGTCGGAACCAAGAATATTATAAGATAAGATAAGATCTAGTTGACACATCGTCGTTGGCTTACTGTTGGCTGGACCAAGACGAATAGAGGAAATCAAAATCTATTCAAAGAGTCGGAGAGTCGGTAGGGGCCATGTAGCTGCGGGGTAGTCCTGCGGTGTGCCAATTTCCAAAATGGGCGAGTTTGCACAGCGAGTTATTTGCAGAGAGTTTCATTTCTGAATTTTGGGTAAATTCGATGAGAAGATGCACAATGTCCTTTGGACCTTCATAATAGTAGTAAACTTGGGGGTGAGGGCCGTGGCAAAGCCCGGCAGGCACTCGTACTTATGTACAGGGTTTTTTTTTAGTCGTTACTTCTCAGCTAAGTACAGAAGGTATACGATAACAGAATGCTAGACTTTTGCCCAAGTGAACACATACCGGTGGATAAACTTCAACTTCATAACCCGAACAAATGTCGGAGAGCTCCGTGATGGGACCCTTTGTCCTCCGGGGTCAGTTTTTTCTCACAAGCATAGCAGAAGGTATGAGATACCACAAAATATTTTGACCCCAGGTAAACCCATTTCTTCGGCTGAACTTCAACTTCATATGAGTGCCAAATATAACCCAAATAAATGTCGGAGAGCCCCGTGATGGGACTCTTGGTTCTTGGGAGCCATTTTTTTTTTCAAAGCACAGAAGGTCTGAAATAACAGCAAAATATGAGACTTTACCCCAGGTGGATGCCTCTGCGGATGAACCTCAACTTCAGATGTATGCCAAACATTATCCAAATAAAAAACGGAGGTAGGCCCCGTGATGGAACCCTTGGTCCGTCCTGACCGAATTCTATAACAAAGTTTTCCTCAGGTAAACCCATTTGACGGACGAACCTCAACTTCAGACGAGTGCCAAACACCTGGATAGTGAACTATAATTAATGACCAATCACAGATACACTGCACTCACTTCTCACCACCGGGAGCAGCCTCGTGAAGGGCCTGGCACACAACTCCACCATAATCTTAGACCTGCAACGCAGGATACTGACGAACTGGGAAGCAGTGCATCTGCTCTTCAACGTAAGTGCTGAGCACCTCCGTGTGCTGGCACAGCGTGTGGGCTCACACCACAGCTGCAGTTGTTGTATAATGCCGTGCGGGAAGATGCAAAGAATGTGATGTCGGCCTCACAGACGTGCCGGGAGAGTCCTACTCGACTTCCCGAACACTGCTGCAGGCATCATCGAGCGCAACGACATCGTGCTGCACCACAGCCGGCAGCACGGCATGGAGCGCACAGAGCTTCTGCGGTGTGTATAAAGAGGACATATGAGTGCACCTCAGATGCATCGAAAGGGGATTGAGCTGTAAAATTGTGGGGCAGGACTGGACGAAGGGACGTTGGGGAATGTCGACAGGTGTTAAATATAGCATCTCGAGACGCGGTAATATACCCCGTGGTGCACGAGGACGTGCCGTGTCTTAAGGAGCACGCGCAGGACTGGACACTTTCCAAGTACCAGGAGGCCCCAGGCTGAAGAAAGCGAGGAAGATGATTTTCACGGCCAGAAGTGTAAGAATAAAAGGCGAGCAAGATCTGGAGAGGTACAAAAAGAATGCCAACAACCAGAGTGACAGAGTCGAACTTGAGACCTCCCACTTGCACATGAAATAAGACGATATGGAGAACTCCAAGTCAGCGACACTTCAGCAGGTGGGCACGGCGGGACTGGGTGGGAGACTTCAAATCCCACCACACAGCCACTAAATAGTCACAAAAGATGAAGGCCGTTTAAGCACCGCCACTATGCACCCTTCAACGCAGCCACTACTTTCATTAGCACAGCCACTATTTTCTTTACAAACTTAACCGGGGACAAAAAGCAACGAGACCGCAAAAACCTCATTTCGTTCGATCAAAAGAACGATTACATAAGTACTCGTAATACAAGGTATGCCCTCGCTCTTATAACCACACACACTCAAATTGTTGAAATGTGGCTTCAGGATATCCTCGGCACTGACTGCGTGAGCTCATCAGCGGTTCCATGGATCACTAAAAGCGGCAACTTATTCATGCCTATGTTTTAAAGAGGCTGGACATCCATTTGACGATTGAGATTCAAACTTATTTTGGCAGAGGCAGCCGTCGCAGGGAGGCCAATGAGATAGGCACTGAAATTACAAACCAATCCGCCTCATCATTTTTTCGGGAGCCGTGGCGCCGCCTTTCTACCCCCGCAATGTGCCCGTGAGCCTCGCGGACAAGCGCTCCAACTGCCTTCGCCAAAGTGGGGCCCGTCTCAATTATGCTTTCTGAATTGGGCGCATCTGCCTATGTTAAATGGACCGCAAAGACCTTGCTTCATTTTGTGCTCCTCGTAGGCAGACTCTCACAATTCTAACTGTGGACATGGCGTGCCTGAGTGTAAATACAACTACATCACGGGACTATATGTCCTCCCAACGGAGATTTCGAACATAGGTCATCTAAAGATGGACATTGACTTGATTGGTCTCCGGCTGCAGTGTGGGTGGGTAAGTATCAGCACCTTCCTTCGGAGGTTTCGTTTTCCCTATATCAGCAGCGATGTGCCCGCCTGCATCCCCTGCTCATGATGAGAAGAGGGCTGACATGTCGACCGCCAAACTTGCACATCGCCCAACATAGAGTCGGAAGCCAGGGCTTCCATCACCATCGGAGAGGAATAAGTATATTGAACAGAAATCATCTGATTTCGAAGGTTAGGTGCGGCATCTATCGATTCAAGCACTTGATTGGTTGCCGGGTACAGTCTGGGTGGGTAAATGTTTGAGCGACGAGAGGTCTCTCTTTGCTCGCTTGATCCCACCATGTCCGCCAGTGCATCAGCATTCAAGTCTCAAAACAGAGAGCAGTCACCATTTCGACTACCCAAATCTTCGCACTCCGAGTCTTCTAGTCCCGACTGGCTTCCAGCCCTGTTATTCAATGCAAAGGCAATCTATGCCGGTGCAGAATCTCTCCCATTCCCATACGTGAAAGGTGTCTTTGCCACGGCAATATTCCTTTTGGAGACAGTTGAGGTCGGCAATGAATAGTTCTTGGCGGAGCCAGCTCCTAATTTTGACTATGGTATCCAGAAAGTGCAAAAGAATCGAGACCAGATGAAAGAACTGTGTGCAGACACTGTGGATATCATCACTGTTCTTCGAGGCCAAATATGGAACCATAGAGATACAGCACATCTCCAGTTCAAGGTTCAATGTGATGAGCTTGAAGCGTGAGTAACTCTGTCTTTTCCTTGATGATCATCTTTTGATATTATGCACTCTCTAGCTTCCTGCAAGATGTAGTTGAAGCTGTCCATATATGGCAAACACTCGCTCGAGGCTTTAGTGCCCGTATCAAAGAATTCATGAAGTCAAGCAGCGCCTCGGATGAGATCAGCAGATTCCGGAACAGGATCCGGGAAGTAAGGTCCAATTTCATGGTAAATGCATTCCATTTAACAAAGCAGATCTCATCAGCGATTATATAGCTCATGGCAACTGTGGATACGAATTTCCGAGTGCAAAAAGTTTTAAGTGTGGTCTCACCTAGTACTCGTAGGTTCTTCTCGCATGTATGACAGGTGATTTATGTGCTTTTTTGTAGATGCCAGTATGTTGGACCCTCCAGTTAATACTTGTCCGCCTCCCACCAGAATATTTCATGGTCGGCGGCGTATTCTCGACGAAATGAATCATTATTTCACCCAAGACAAGCAGGGAAATCAAGACATTTTTCTCTTGCATGGTCTAGGTGGGGCAGGAAAAACACAGATTGCACTCAAGTTTATACAAGAATCGGCTTCTCAGTGAGTTTTGTCTACACAGTATGTTTGAGGATTGAATTTATTTATAACCAGGTTCACCAACATTTTTCTGATTGACGCTAGCACTGTCGAAACAATTGATGCAGGCCTGAAAAATATCGCCACAACAAAGAGTATTGGCAGGTCATCAAATGATGCCCTTCAGTGGCTGAAAAGTAAACAAGAGGATTGGCTTTTATTCTTTGATAATGCGGATGATCCAAAGATCAATCTCAACAATTATTTCCCTGAATGCATTCATGGGAACATCCTCATCACATCTCGAAACCCAGGACTATGTGTCTACGCCGGTGCACACTGTGCTGTCTCTGATATGGAAGAAAAAGATGCTGTGGATTTATTGCTCAGGAGTGCCGCCCAAAATACCACAGATGGTAACAAAGGAACTGCTGTGCAGATTGTGAAGGTAGGCAATACTGTTTACCTGTTGTATGTTATGCTCACAGTCTTCCCAGCTGCTCTGCTATCCACCTCTTGCTATCATCCAAGCTGGTGCATTTATCTCGAAATCCGGAAATCTTAACAGCTATCTGGCAGTCTATGCACAGAGCAGAGCCCAACTGCTCAGTCAAAAACCAGATCAGACGCACGACAATTATGCCTGGACGGTATACACCACATGGCAAATTAGTTTTGACCAGCTCAGTCAGCGGGCCAAAAGATTCTTGTGCCTTTGCTCGTGCCTCCATTATCAAGGAATCTCAGAGCATATATTCAAGAATGCTACAAATAATAAATTCCGGCCGTCTGACCCTTCAAAAGAAGAGTTGGAAATGCCACTCAAAATACTGTCACAGTTTTTAGGACCATCCGGTGTCTGGGATCCTTTGTGCTTCATGGATGCTACCAATGAAATCAGAGCATATTCCTTGATCAACTTTGATTCAGAGAAAGGGATGTTCTCAATACATCCCCTCGTGCATGACTGGACTCGCACCACACTCTCTGAGGAGATCTATCATCAGTGCATGCTCACAATAACAGGAATGGCACTCACAGTACTCTCCGTGCAAGATATGCCCCTGGCTAGTCTCTGGATGCTGCCCCACATCGATTTCTTAATGAAGGGGGATTCAAATGTACTTCCGGATTTCAGACTTGAGTTTGGAAAAGTCTACATGTTTGCTGGTAAACCAGAGAAAGCGGCAGAGATTGAACTGCTGGTGATTGAGAAAAGGAAGGTTCTCTTGGGTGAAGACCATCCAAACACTCTGGAGGCCATGTATTGGCTGGCATTGGCATATGGGCGCCTAGGGAAATGGAAGGATGCTGAAGAAATCAGCCGTGTAGTACTTAAGAAGCGGGTCAACAATTTTTGTTGACAACCATCCAGACACCCTCGAAGCAATGGGTAAGCTGGCAGGCGTATACAGCAACACAGGAAAATTGTAAGGAGGCAGAGGAGCTTGAGGTTATGCTCCTTGCAAAGTGTAGAAATTTTCTAGGTGACAATCATGTGGACACTCTGACGACTATGGCGAATTTGGCAACCACATCTCACCGATTGGGAAAACTGAAGGAGGCAGAAGACCTCGGGGCTCAAGTGCTTGAGAAGCGAAAAATTGCCCTAGGTGACAACCATCCGGAGACCCTGTTTTACATGGGGAATCTAGCCCAAGCATACTACAGCTGTGGAAAATTAAGGGAGGCTGGAGATCTTGAGGTTCTAGTGCTTGAGAAGTACAGGAATATATTGGGCAACAACCATTGGGAAACCCTGAGAGCTATGGGGAATCTAGCAGGGATATATGCAATGCAGGGCAAATTGGAGGAGGCAGAGGTGCTTGAGCTCACAGTGCTTGAGAAGCGTAGACATATTCTAGGTGACACCCATCCAGAAACACTGCTTGTCATGGGGAATGTGGCCTTCACATTGATGCGCACCAGCGCTCCCTTAGCGTGGGATCCGGAGTTTGCGACAGCTGGGTTGCGACCGGAGTTTCCCACGTTTGATTCAATTTCCCTTTTCGGTTTCCAGACTTGTTCCTGGCTCAACTGACGGAGTTCAACTCCGTACGGACTTCTTGCGACCGGAGTTTCCCACGGTTTGACTCAATTTCCCCTTTTGGTTTCCGGACTTGTTCCTGGCTCGACTGACGGAGTTCAACTCCGTATGGACTTCGTGGAACTCCGCTCCGTATTCAGGCATGCTGTCCGAGTCCTAGAGTCCGCTGTATGTCTCCATTTAGATATTTATTCCCACCCATGTACTATAAAAGGCCCCGAGTTTACGATGTACAGTAGTGACTTGCACCCCCCTGCAATACAGCTCACATTAGCCTCGCTTCAGCGCATCGCTTCGCAGCGTATCGCCCTCGTCCTCCGCTCACAGTCTTTCCCCGCATTAGATATCGACCCCGTATTAGATTAGCTTAGTGTCCTACGTTGACCCCCGATCACCGTCTTTAGCCTTCGCAGTATTAGCCCCGTGTCCTTCGCCGCCCTCGACCACAGTGTCGCACCGTTTGCGCTCACGCCCTCGTCCACGCCTCTCGCCCATAGCCGGAGTCACCCTCACACTTACCTGACTGGTATTGGGACATCTTAGACCCACCTCGCACACCCTCGTCTATTACTCCCGCACTCGGAGTTGTTGTTGTTCATTTATTTGTTCAGCTCCCGCTCTTAGCCCCGGAGTAGGTGTATCAACATATAAATCATTGGGCAAATTGGAAGAAGCCAAGCAGCTTGAGGTTATGGTGCTTGAAAAGATAAGCAGTATTCTAGGTGACAACCATCCATCCACCCTAGTGGCTATGGGAAATCTAGGAGCTACATACAACAAATTAGGAAGACTGTAGGAGGCAGTGGAGCTGCAGGGTGCGGTGCTGGAGAAGCGGAGGAATATCCTCGGAAACAGTCATCCAGATACCCTACGCGGTATGTCAAATCTGGGATCAACACTTAACAAGTTAGGAAAATGGCAGGAGGCAGAGGATCATTTAGTTGGGGCATTCAAGGAACGGAGAAAAATCCTACCTGACAATCATCCCCACATTGTTAACACTGTGCAGTATCTAGCAGAAACATACACGAAGTAGGGCTGGAACATTATGATTAAATACGAGCTCAACCCGTAACGTACTGTAATCATAAGATAATTTTAAGGATTCACCACATATCTAATGGTATCGGTAACATAATGTATTGTAACCATATTTTAATCATATATAATCGTATTTAATGGATGGTGACATGGCCTCAAATCTGGTGTTCATTGGCTCCTTTGTCATGACAGTTGAGATGCTGCAGCGGTCATAGCAGATTGTGCATCGGACCAGCTACTTGAGAGTTGGAGCCCGGGTGTCTTGATGTGCCCGCAATGACAGGTCCAGCCAAGATTTTTGCAGTTCAGGATCGAATTTCAATGGCTGGCACTTTAAGTATGTCGGGATGCAATCATCTTCACCATATATCTAGGTGCGGACAGTAACGACGAGTTTCAACATTTTTTGATGGATTGATCATTCAGTGATGGACATCACTTCGCTCCTGTTAAGGGCACAGAAGGTTATTAGGGGTCCCTGTGAGTGAAGATTGGGTAATTAACGATTAATTCTACCTGATACTATGTCTCAAAGCACTTCCAGTCAAGCCCGGGCCCAAGCTAAGGCATATCCTCAAGCCGACTTCTTGCTTAATATTATGATTAAATACGAGGCCCATATCGTAATATAATGGTACTGTAATGTAATGTACCAACTATAATTTTAAGGCTGTAATATTACGGGGAGAGGATATTTAATCGTAATCCTAAGATTATAATAAATTATAATCGAATGTAACCGTAATTTTATCCAGCCTTAACACGAAGTTGGCGAAACTGAAAGAGGTGGAGGATCTGAACATAGCTCTCAGCAGGCCCCAAACTTAGCTAACTTGATGTTGGACTAGATTCTGAAATACAACCATACTTTCCCCTCATTTTCATATTTGTTTACCAATCTATCTTTCAGATAACCTTCCTCCAAGTCGGCAGACCGTTGAAAATGTGTGCAGTCATGGTGAGTCTGATGTGTAAGTATTGTGTGGGCAATGCCACGTTCCCGCCCTACGAGTAATCTTTTTTTTCTCCTGCCGGTCTACATATGAGGTTATGTAACACCAATTCTGACAAAGGAGCAGACAGTTTAGAACCGGAGCAGAGACTCGAAATTATTGGGAACCTCTCGCGTGGTAGGTGCCACAACTCGGGAGGGGCCGAGGTCCGGGAATTCTCGGAATGCAAAAGCAACCTCGCAACGGATGACTTCAAGTAATCTGAACTCATCTATATTGCTTCCAGTAGAGTCCAAATAAGTTAACCATGATAGAGTCAGATACGTAGACAATAAAATATTCCGCAAAGGCCCCGAGCATACTGATGTAAATTCGGGGCAGGAAGACGACATGTCCATCCCAAAGTGTCCGTCCCAAAGAAACGCAGCGCAATGAAGCCTGCATACGGGACAGTAACTACGCTACGTTCCTGTGGCCCCAGGAAGACTCGTACGCCGGCGGCTCCCCCGACACCTCCCCATGCCTATCCTCGGACACGGCGGCGCGCGTCGGGGGCGTCTCGTACCGCGCCGTCTTCCCGCTCGGGGGCGCGAGGGCGCGAGAGGAGGGATTGCTTAGTGATGCACCGACGGCGGACCCCGCAGACGCAAACGCGGACGATCCACTGGCGGACGGCGTGCTCCCGCTGGCGAAGTGCGCGGGCGGCGCAGCGCCGCCCGGCCCCGCCCACTTTCCGCTCGCACCTGCCCCGGGAATATTGTCCGAGAACGGGTCCCCAGAGTCCCCGAACCCAGCGCCATCGGACCCCGTCCCTAGGAATGGAGTCACCTGCGCCATCGGCGCTGTGTTGTCGTCTGGACCTACTTGGTTGAACCGTTCAGTAAGGCTCAAAACGGAAGGGAAAGGGGGAGAGAAGGCAAAAGGAAGAAGAGGCGCGGGGACGCCAAGGAAGGGGATCATGAACGCGAACGGGGAGGCAATGTGGACGGAGAAGTGAAGAAAGGAAACGCACCGTCAATGGACTCGCGTTGCCTCTGCCTCTTCCGCCGGTGCCGCCGGCGCACAAAGAACGCGCCGAGAAGGAGGATAAGCACTACGCCAGCGACGACGGAGCCTGCGATAGCCGCCGTGTGCTTCGGTTTCGGTGGTACCGGTGTGGTGGTGGCTGCAGACGGCGACGACGAACTTGTCGAAGTTCCAGACACAGAAACAGACGAAGCAGGATTCGGCTTGACAAGCCAGTAATCCGCCCACACCGTGTGCACGTTCTGCGCCGTTACCACCAGTGTGTGCTTCCCAGGCTTGAGGTCGCCGGAAGAGTAGTAGAGGTTGTTGTTCGTGTTGCTTGAGGCCTGCGGGGACGGGACGAAGGTCACAGAAGGGCCGCCGTCGATGGAGAAAGCGGCTTGGAGGACATCGCCGGCGGAGCCCTGGTTGATCCCGGCGTAGTGGGATATCGCGATGCCGTCGAACTGAAGCGTGAGCGAATCGCCCGTGGTCGACGACCCTTGCGATGTGTGCATGAAGTCCAAGTCGGAGCCAAACAGGCGCCATGCCGGCGTGTACACCACGCGCGGGTCGCGGTCGTCGATGAAGTACGCAGGGACGTCCACGGAGGTCGTGTTCCACATGAGGTAGTCGAGGTAAATAACGCTCAAGCCGTCGGGCTGCGCCTGGGTCTGCGTGATCACGATCGTGTGCTGACTGTCGTCCAGGGCCGGCGATGCCCAGAAAAGCTCGTGGTGGAGGTCCGCAGACATACCAGTGGGCGGCGAATACGTGCCCTGGGTGGTGTTATCCACCAGGAATGTGAAGCTCACTTGCGGCGACTGCACAGCGGAGACCGACCCGAAGACGCTGACGGAGGTCCCTGCCGTGCGCGTGAGTGGGCGGCTCGCAGCGCCAGGGTTACTACGAGGACGCACCGGCGAAGGAGAAGGAGGCAGTGGAGCCCTGCGTGCCCGACCACCGCGTCGTGCCCTGGAACTCTCCCTGCGAGCCTCCATCAACCCAGGAGCCGGCGTAATCCAGGCCTCGCTCGTCCACGATCGCGACGTTCGTAGTCATCTTGCGTCGGGGCGTGGTGGGAAAACAAAAACGACTAGCCGTATACGCGTCTGTTTCGAGGGAACGGCCGAGCGTCAAAAGCCGAAACGCTTTTCCCGTGATGATCAAGATTTGTTCCCGCTGATTCAAGTGATTGGCGCGTCTTGCGCCTTTCAGTTGAGTGATGGCGCCGAGGCCATGTCGCCCGGCCACCGGAAGTCACCGCGTGTTGGCTGGAAACGCAGCCCAGGTTTGGCCCAGGTCTCAATAAGACGTAGGCGACTCTGGGCAGAAAGCAACTGTATAGGGTTTGCCAGATTGATAGTGCGCTCCTTGGATAAGTTGGATTGACTGAAGTACGGCTATAGTTCCGAGATATGCGCCCAAGATGCGCCGCGGCTGACTACGTCCAGATAGGAAACCATGATGATGCCAGTACGGGAAGAATTAATCCTGGGCGAATGGAAAGCATCGGAGAAAGTAGAGATCCCGGAGCTAGCTGATGCTGCATATTAGTCCGAGTCTTTGCTCATAGTAATGAAGCCCCAGAAAATAGATCGCACATCCAGGGAAGCCGCTGTTCAAGCAAGCAGATCCAAGACTGCCCAGAAATGGAGGCTACAAGATCGTCAGACTTTTGATCGGAGTTGATGCCTGCGAAACTTGAGAGAAGGGCTGTGATCACCGGTGCGTCTCGACGAGTGCAAAAGGGCTGCCAGCTGAGTAGCCGCATTTGATTCGGTTCAGCAAGGGATTTTCTGAAACAGCAGGAGGACGGATTATCGTCAGGCAAGTCCGTGGGAGGGAATTCGAATTCAGGGAGATGGAACGCTGAAATGTATTCCTTTGATACTCGCAGTGGCTCCCAGACCACGTGGGGGCTGCGGTTGGGTCGACGAAGTACTTGTCTGGGCTAGATGCAGTGATCGAACAGGCCAAATTCAAGCTGTCGCACTCGCCCGAAATCTTAGACTATGATTGGCTCGGGACCGACTTGGGAGATATTGGATTTAAGATTTGGTGAGAAGTGGAAGTCCGAGCTCGCTACATCGAGAGTGGATCAAGAAGTCCAAGGGTTGCTGCGAGGCCGGGGATATCCGCAGACCAATGAATGAGGGACTCGATAATGGCGGGCCACGAAGAGTTCGAAGCGAGGGCCTGTTGCAGGAGACGAGAGCTAGATTAGAGCAGTGGAGGGGATCGGAAGGAATGGCGTAACGTTGGGATAAATGCTCGCACTTTCGTGAACCGAGACTCGTATACTATAGTAGCAGGTGTAAGTGTCCTGGCTCAGTGAGAAGATTTACAAGCGATATTCCATAATAAGAGACAGAGTATCTCAAGAGCTGTCTTGGAGATTCAGGGTTGGTGAACATCTCAGGACAGAATTGAGTGAACGGCGCGAGACGGCGTTCGACACCCGAGATGCAGCTTTGGCTGGGGAGGTGAATTGCTTGCGGAACAGCCAGGGATTTTCACTCACAAAGGGCTCGGTAGCTCGTGGTGGTGCCTCCAGATATACAATGGTATCGCGAGCGCGAGAGCGAGGATTGCGTGGCAACGTATGAGGCAAAGTGGGTATCGGATAATTGTGAGCGATGACGGCGGAACGGTGACTGACTCTGGTCACCGGGACGCCCGAGCTTGCAGTTATGCGTAACCCCACATATCGTGCTAAAGGCACGAATGCGGTTGCGTATTTCCTCGAGAGGCAGTGCACCATCGTCTGGCCAGGTTCCAAGTCCAAAGGCCACCATTTAGCGGGTTTAGGGGACCGGCTATGCCGGCCCGGAAGCTCAAGGGTGACGCCTGTGGCGCCCGTGAGTGGAAGGGGACGAGGGAGGCAGTGCGCCCCACCCCTCCCTTCCCAACACCATTCAATGCTCCTCAAAAAAAAAAAAAAAAAAAAGAAAAGGCGGGACCAAATTGGGAAATTTGATCCGCCAAGCACATCTTATCTTCAAGTTATCTTATCTGCACTAGTCCTGTTGTTACAAAGGGGGTCCGATCGGGGTTTCCGCTTATTACCAATCAACTCTGTAGCACTGGGAATCATGTATTTGCAACAGGCAAAGATGTGAAGTCATACTTTACCCTGCTAGGAAGAGTTCTGTCTCTTCAGAATTTTGCAAATTGGCCGAGGTGTTGAGCTATTCAACAAGTTTGATGGTCACTTTATGAGTATTTGCCAAATGATTGACAAAAGATTGGTAATCAGTGTGATTCGCCCGCCAAAAGATTGGTAATAGGCTGGAAGTCCGATCGGACCCCCCTGATAGCCAACAGACTTCAACAAGCGAGGCACGAGCTTTGTGTTGAAGTGTCTGTCTACGAGAGACTATATCTGCACAGCCTCCACTGTTCTTGTTGTTCTCGTTCAACAGTCAGAATCATAATGTAAGCCCACACCGTTCGAGATTTACACTGCCAGTGAAGTCCATGTTAATGATATTTTTCCAGCAAGAGCAGTGTCAAATTTACAACCACCATCCAACGAGTAATGACGGTGCGGCATGATGGCCCGCTCTTTTCCCCCCGTCCTGGGATACATACAATGTTGACACGATTTTGTGACGAAGATGCAGCCCGAGAAGCTTTGTGAAATTCCCCCGTGGTATAAGTTCTCGGAGTGCACAAGTACTTAGCACGAATTGGATCTTAGTTCATCTATAATTCTTCCGTCCGAGTCGACGGGAGCTAAGCTCCAGACAGATTATGTCAATAGTACTCAATACAGTAAAATATTTCGCAAGAGCGAGCCTCTCAGCAACAGCGGCTCCAAGAACCAGTACAGACGCGGCTCAGGTCGGCGACAGAGGGAAGGCAAGTCAAGCCTGCGTGTGGTATCGTAAAATTAAAGCATACATACGCTGGGAAGATGCCACGACAGACAGTGCAGTGCAGTCCTCCTACTCATTCATCATATCCTGGCGGCGCATCCTCTGCCTCCGCAGCGGCGGCGCGCGTCGGCGGCGCCTCGTACCGTGTCGCCTTCCCGCTCGGGAGCACCCCGCTGCCCGACGCGAGGGTGAGGGAGCGCGTGGGGGTGCGGGCAGGGGCGGGCGCGGGCGCGGGCGCCGGGCTGGCGCTCGAGCCCGCTGCGGAGGAAGGCGGGACGCTCCCAGACGAGCCGCCAGTCTGGCCCGCAGAAGCATAAGCGAGCCCAGCAGAACCGGACGACCCGCCTGCGCTCGAGCCCGGCGCGTGGGAGGGCGCGACCCCCGCGTACGCGTCGCTCGCGGTATAGGTAGACGGCGGTGCGGCGCCACTGGGCCCCGTCCACGCGGTCCCACTACTCGGCCCCGCGCGCGCGTTGGAGTGTCCGCTCGTGCCCGCGCCTGACCACGCATCTCCGCCTCCCCCGGTGGCCCACGCCCCCAGCCCTGCAGCCCCGGCTGTCGTGTTCGAGACTACGCTCCCGGGTCCATGGCCCGCGGATGGCACGCCGCTCCACGCGCTCCCGGCCCCGCCCCCGCCGCCCGAGAACGGCGTAACTTCCCCCTCGAGTGGCGGCACTTGCGCCATCGGACCTGCATGTCTTGGTCAGTATCTCGTTCGCACTCTAAAGCCGAATAAAAGGGAGGGAAAATGAGAAGAACGCACCTTCACGCTCGGCCTCCTCACGCTTCCTCCGGTGCCGCCGGAGCATAAAGAACGCCGCGGTGAGCAGGAGCAGGAGGACGACCACAACGGCGACGACGGAGGCAGCTATGGCCGCCGTGTTCGTCTTTTTCGCTGGCGCCGGTGTTGTCGACGTCGAAGTCGAACTTGTAGAAGTCGAGCTCCCAGTCCCAGACGCAGACGCGGATGTCGCAGGATTTGGCGTAACAAGCCAATAGTCCGCCCACACGGTGTGCCCATTTTCTGCCGTCACCACAAGTGTGTGGGTTCCGGCCTTGAGGTCGCCGGAAGAGTAGTAGAGGTTGTTGGTCGTTACGGACGCGGGCTGTTGGCCCGGGACGAAAACCACAGAAGGGCCGCCGTCAATGGAGAAAGAAGCTTGGAGGACGTTGCCAGCAGAGCCATTGTTGATCCCGCCATAGTGCGATATGGAGGTGCCCTCAAACTGCAGCGATAGCGAATCGCCGACGGCGGTCGTCCCCTGCGATGTGTGCATAAAGTCTGGGTCGGAGCCGAACTGCTGCCACGGTGGCTTGTACTGGACACGCGCATCGCGGTCATCGATGAAGTACGCGGGGACGGCCGCGGAGGTCGTGTTCCACATAATGTAGTCGAGGAAGATGACGCCCGAGGCCTGCGCCGCCGTCTGGGTGATCACGAGCGTGTGCGAGCCGTCGCCCAAGGGCGGCGACGCCCATAGCACTTCATGGTGGACGTCCGCAGCTAGGTCGGCAGGGGGCGTGTACGTTCCCTCGATGGAGTTGTCGACGAGGAACGTAAGGCTTGCCTGCGGGGGTTGTATGGCGGCTACCGTGCCGAAAACGGTGACCGAGCTCCCTGCGGGGATCAGCGCTCATCCTACACGGCGGACGGGGACTCACCGACGAAGGAAAAAGACGCGGTGGAGCCTTGGAGGGCCGACCACCGCGTGGTGCTCTGGAATTCTTCCGCCACACCACCGTCGTTCCAGCTGCCGGTATAGTGCACCAGCGCGTCACGCTCGTCCACGATCGCGACGTTTGTGGTCATCTTGCGTGGGCAAAGAACGTGGGTAAGTAGAAGGGAGAGGGAAAGGAGAGGCGAGCCGCTAGCCGGGTGCTGTTTGAGGTTATACCCGGCGGGGATGCGATGCGGGTGGGTGGCAGATCTCTGATGGTCATCTGAGGCACAGCAACACCCGAAACTCCAGGCGGGATGCCATTGGCCAGCTGTAATGGTGTGACTCTGGTGGGATTAGAAAGGGATTGCGAAGAGGAAGTTCAGAAGGGTTACCCTCCGAGGGAGAAAAATCGTAAATAAATAAAAATAAAAAAGTCGCTCCAGGAGAAAGAATTCAAAGAGAATCATAGCCCAGGGAATAAGCACTAGTCATCAATTATGCGCTGCTTAAAGTGTGCCTGGGGCCTGGGTGGAACACAAGGCGGAAAAATCATGGCGAAATTGAAATGGTTTTCGGGCGGAGAAGGGGATTTGAAACTTGGGAAGCTACCATGAGAAACATTCCAGGGTGGGCCATCTTGCAGCCACAGTTTGCAGTCTTAGCAGAAGCAGAGAATAGGGGAATTCAGAACCAGCATGAAAGCAGGAAAGAGAGTTGGGAGTCGTGACAAGATGTCACATGTCAGTTTGTTACGCTGTTCAAAATTTCGATCTGCAACCTCCCTCCAAGGCTCAAAAACATCATCTGGAGACGCGGCCCTACGATAAAATGACCATGGATAGCTCTTGATTATTTTAACGATTTTAATGCATTGATTAAGTACAATCTTTCAAGTTATGCCGGAGCGTTGTACAGCCACTGCGCATCGCACAGCCATCGGCGACCAGATGGAGGAACATGTGTATCGGGCCTATCGGCGGCCTCGGTACAATGAAACGATAACGGCGAAGGCCGGGGGCTACCGGCACACTTTTCGGTGCGGGAAGGAATTTCCAAAATTTAAATGCCGAGTGGATAAGCCATTTTACTTGAGCCTGGCCAAAGCGCCTAATATCAACGTACGCACGCGTGGGAATTCGCGTGGGGAAGCGCATGGGGGTGGCAGGCTGTGGGAAGGCAGCAGATGGCTGCCGATAAGAGGGAAAGGCGCAAACGGATACATACGACTACTATAGTACTAGTCACTTTATAGAAAGAGATCCTCAGATAGCCACAAGCGAGCGTTGGGTTCAAATTGCCGGATTGATGGCTGTTGTCCCGCCAGAGACCTTAGTCTTAACTGAGAGCTCAATGTATTATCTATTCGCTCGCCGGGGAGACCATCTAGGATATTAAATGATACCCTCTTGAAATTCCATTACTACTGGGGGGTCAAATCATCACCGGTGGTGCACATGCATCACCTCACGTACATGTATGTCTCGGTTGAATTGTTCCCTATAAATGCAGGCAAATGAACACTCGAGAATTCGTTTCCATCGAACAGAACATATTTATCTACATCCTCCAAGCCTTCATAAGAAAAAGTTAGCACTGTATAGGCTACGCTGTGATTCAGGCTGAAAGTGGACGAGATGCCCGAGCGTTTTTCAACGTCTGTCATAAACGTTCCAGGGAATGGCTGGGCGGGTGTATCATCTGGGCGTTGAAGGAATTAAAATGGAGTCTGGGGCAAGCCAACTCTTTGATTCCGAGAGTGAGGTTCCAGGAATCTTGGGAGCAGTTGAACCATGCGGTACCAGACATTATACCGAATGACACACAGGACGGTCCAAGGTATATGTATATTTCTGAGATCCATACTATCTAACAAACTGTGCGAGTAACTCTAATACGTCCCGCCCGATATCTAAAAACGTACAGTAAATCCAGTGTCGAAGGCTAAGCAGCGAAGAAAGTTTACGCACCACAGCTTTGTTGGCAGCGATGATACTGCCAACACCGCCCGTCACCTTCAGGCCCGAGAAATCCCAAGTGCCCGAGCAAGCTCCACAGTCGACAACCAGTCTGTGCGCGGAGCTGCCGACAGAAACGCTGGTCGTGCCTCCTGTGAAGGACACCGCGCTGCAGGGACACTGGTTAAAATGCGGATTGCAATTCAGTGGAAAAAGAAAATAACCTGATGGGTGCCCCAGTTCCTGGGGTACCGTCGTTTTCGGGATAGGACTGAGAAATGAGAACGCCGTATGAAGTAATGCCGGAAATCGTGTTTCTAAAACGAAATTATGGGACGCATAAGTGACATGGCGGAGGTTACGTACGCCTCGTAAATAATACCAGAAACGCTTGCGCTGGTTGCATCGGCGTTGACCTAATTTCGAGGGATTCAGCGAAGCTGGACGTTATGATACAATACCAATACTCGCCTTGATTCTCAGGCCGTACAAGCTGTTTGTGATGGTATTCCGGGCAACTTTGACATTGGAAACGGTCTTCCCAGTCGCAATGGAGCCGACAGAAATTCCGTGGCCGCCAGAGCAAGTAGAATCTTCAATAATGATGCCGGTTCCGCTGTTGATTGCAACACAATCGTCTTGATTTTTGACAATGCATTTGGAAATGGTTACGGAGGATGCGCTGACATCGAATCCATCGGTATTGTGGCCAAGAGCACCAGCGTCACCGGCAGCTAGAGTCGACGTCGAGTTGAGTAAAGAACAATGAACACGTTTAGAAGTAACAACTCACAGTTGTCTATGGTAATTCCCTGGATAACGGTTTTTGCGGTTGTTCCAACGGAGATCGCGTGAGCAGGAGAGTTGAGGATCTGGAGACACGTTAGAACTAGAAGGAGGAGGGGAAATATGGGAACGTACCGTGACGTCTTCGAAGGTGCCGTAGCCCTTGAACCTTCAGATGGTAGAGAAATTGGCATAGAACTACGTTCCCAAAGACTCGACTCACTTCACGAACGGATGAGGCTTAGTTACTCCGCCATTTGTACCTTCACAAGGGTGAGAAATTGATACCGAGACTTTGTCCGTTGCACGATACCTAGACCATCCCAGTACAAAGCTCCGTTTCCCTACAACAAAACATCAGATTCGGGTGTCGATGTTGAACAGTAGACTCACATTGATATGGCGATCTCCACCGTTGAACAGAATGTTATCGGTATCGAATGTCAACAGCGGACCAGCGGCTGTCGTCATTGAAATCACCGCGAGGCTATAGCTGGAAGAACAACGCGCGTACCGGTTGTCTTCGCGAAAGTTATGTCACCAAGCATTGTGACGGTCGCTCCATCGGCAGCCTAAAGAACAGATCTCAGATCTCCGGAGGGCCACAAAAAATCGAGAGCTCACAGCAATAGTGACAGTCTCTATTCGGCGCTATCAGTAGACATTACCACATATAAATGAATCAAACGCACGCCCGGAAGGAACAGTGAACGCAGTGATGATGACCTTCATACCGAGTTAGCAGATGAAACAAGTTCAAAGGGACGATAATTACCGCAGTGCAACTTGCGAGATTTGCAGCGCTGGCGACACTGTTAACCGTACATGTTGCACGTTTCGCGGTGTCGGTTCTTGACGCTGGAACGCTAATGTTACTGGGTACCGCGACGGTGACGGCGACCAATGCAGCCAGATGCACAAAAGTGGAAAGGGAAGGCATTGTGGATCGAGAAGGCAGGAACGGTTTTTTGGAGCTTTTAAGATACGATCCTCATTCCAATTGAGCGGACCGCGCGGGAATGGCCCCGCGATGGATAAAGAGACATACTCCAGCTGATACGATGAGAGTCGCCCATGTGCTACATTCTGCTCAAGCCTTTGAAGATTCGAGCTGGTATCATTGATGCTTCGCGGGCCGCCGAGGAGAGATTCTTGGCGTCGAGTTAGCCTCGAGATTCGACCTTCCTCTTGGCGGCCGCACAACGTCGTGGTGCCAGCTAGCAAAACTTCTGGAGTGGATCTGGGTTTGAGGTGGCGAGCCAGTATATGTGTTTAAGCCGCAAAAGTACGGGCATGGTCTTGTTCGTAGTATTCTCAAAGTCGCCGAGATGACCTCTGTAAGGCGAGATTCAAAGCCAAAGAGAATCCCCAATCTCCGAAAGAGTAAGAACAAATCGACACAGGTGACCGTATTCAAATTGATCGTGAAGATTAAAAAACACGCCAAGGTGGGTATAGGAGGATATCTAGCGCGAGTCGGAAGGAAAAATGAAGGAACCCGGACCTACCCGGGCACAGTTCGCGCTATTGAGGCCGGTTCCAGATGGAAAACAAGCTTGGCAAAATAACAGTGCGTTTTAAAATAGATTTTGATGTCGATGCCGTTCACGAGGCCTTCACTAGTTTTCACTGGCCTTTGCTGGCAGTTTGCTGGCCATACAGTGGGAATGCTTGGCAGTGTCCCTGGCGGTCCGACCGGCACCATGTCGGATCTTTTGAGCTGTTGCAACCAATCGGCGACTATTAATTCCTCGAGTAGTGGCTTGATCGCGACTCAGAGCCTTGGCTAAAACTCGGCGTCCGTTTCTGGGTTAAACCCAAAGGTTCTTGGCATGACATTATTCGCTTTGGCCGCCAAGAATCTCAGATCAAGCTCGTCAAGCTGGCTAGTATTTGGTTGACTTTATGGGGCGTCGAATCTCTGCAAAAAGACTTCAAAATTAGTTTCATGATCGAGCTTCGGACGAAAACCATTTTTCCTTCTTTTGGCCAGCTCCGGGAAACATGAGTTAAGTATCCTAAATTATGCTGCAAATGACTCTCACCTTTCTCGAAGCCTTGGCAAAATAAGCTGCCTCTCATGGGCAATGTGTCCAAAATTATTCTGCAAGTGATTTTCACCGGCTCCCAAAATAGCCTGTGTGTGTTTAAATTTGCAGATATATTAGGATGCAGCCTTGACGGTGTATCGAGTCCCACGATCGGCTCCGGGCAGCCTATAGCATCGGGGAAACTACCGCCGGCGCCATCTGTGGCGCGCGTGCATGAAAAACTTGAATTAGCAAGTGACGAGGCGCTGGTGTGGTAAGCTCAAGATCCAGCTGCTGTCAGCCGGCGACAGTGCGAAGGAGATTGCGCGGATAGCTCCAGGCTTTGCGATAGTGGAGATCGATCCGAGGAGTTTCACAGCACACCCAAACGATCCTGTGAGGGAAATCTTGCTAGCAGTCTGCAGGTAACGCAGACGTTACATAAATCAAGGCATGTGTGCTCGAAATTCCTAAGTTTCAAAGGTCCTTGACGCCCTACCAGGTTGGAAAAACAAGCAGATCGCCCAAAGCGCAGCCCGGGCTTGGAGCGTCGAAACCCTAAAATCTTCAAGGTGAACGAGGAAAGAGCGAGAATCATTCCAGCGTCTGTCTACAGAGACAATCTCTGAGTTTGGCCGTTCGCTCTGGACCGTTTTTAGGATAGTGCATTGATGAACAGTGTCGGCTACGCGCGCAGACGAGATCAAGGATGAGACTCGGAATCAGACCAGCTCACAGGAGCGAGCTCCGGAAGCACGACCAGACGCCGTTGGATCAAAGGACTTCAACTTCAAGTTGAGTTGCTCCCTACTTGAAGCCTACTGGAAGGCTGAGTTGATGTATTAGAGAAGCGAACAAGATAAAGAATCGGGGACGCATTCAGAGAGAACGTTGTGGTTTGGTTGTGGTGGTCGTCAAGGCCTGATGCACACGTGGCATAATGATGCGTCAGTTGTTTGGGAAGATTGACAGTTAGGGGCTTTTGGCTGACCTTGAATTCGGACCCAAACATCAACACTTGTATGTCAGGTTCACATTGATTTGGAATATTGTTACGTCCACTCGCGCCCATGAAATGGTCCCACAACCTTGACATCGATGCTGGTGGTACAAGCCGCATAATCCTGGCAGTTCACACATCTGAGGTTGAACTATTTAGCTCGTCTCTTTCTTAATTCGATTTTTCTATGGATGTAAATTTGACTGCCCATCTCTTTCGTTCTACGTCTGTGTCGTCGCTTTCTATAAGGAGTCCAACCCCTTATTATCGATTTTGCTCCTCCTGTACAACAAGCCCAATTCCAGAGTGCCACAGAGGCTGAACGTGCGACAATGACGAATCAAGCCCCGCCAAAATTGGAACAAGACCAGCAACGCATAGGGTTCCCGTCAATACTGATTTCCCGCCATTTGCAATTTTCAACCGCCGTCCGCGACACACGTGATAACAGGTGGAAGAAAGAGGGTTACGCGTACAGTGGGGGATTACGCGTACCCTAGAGGATTACGCGTAAAATCTGGGTGCTTACGCGTCCAATTGTGTCCAACCTCATAAGTATGATTAAGATCAACCCTCCGTGGACCCGCGCCACCATGTCCGAATCCCCGCGTAGTCTCAGTCTCCCTTCCCGCCCGTCCGCCGCGTCGTCACGGGCCACACCCCCATGGGTCAATCCACAGCTCTGTCGGACACCGTCTCGCCCTGCGCGTTCCTCGTCTACGACCTGCATTACACCGGCGAATCGCGCGCGGTCATCGACAGCGAGCTCTCAACGGGAAAATGGATCGACGAGATCACGCTGCACCCAGAGCTGTTCAGTGCCGGCGGAGCGACGTTCCGGTGTCTGTACTTTGCACCGGGAGACGCCACGGTACGCAATTTATGTATCGATCGTCCGACGCTCACCATGGGAGCAGCCGATGCACCGGACGGTCAGCCTTGACTACATGATCATCTTCCGGGGCACCGTCACGCTGCGATTTGATGGAGCTGCCCGAGGTTTGAGCACCTCTGGAGGACTCATAGGTCCATGATGACAAAAATTTGAGACCGTCCCGGTAGCCAGGGTCAAGGGGGAGAAGAAATGCGCGAAATCAGTGTGGCCAACAAAATGAAAATTGTCTCGGATATATATTGAAGGGTAAGTTCAGATTCAGCCCGGGTCCCCGTCCCGTTTCTTCAGCCATTGGAAATAGGACCACCCGTGCCATGGGTAGCAGGCTTAAGGCCATCGACCGGCGCTCGAGCTCAAGATTGGGACGCGAGACAGCCATAGGCGGATCGAGGTCGGCTGTGGTGGGTTGTGCCCAACATACGCGTCCGCGGAGTAGACGAACCCTGGGTGGCGAGGACAACTAGGCGTTAACGAAATCCGTCAGAAGCTAATTCCGAGTCTTCGAGAGATCTTCATCTGATGGCTGGTCGTCGCCACTTAATTGTGGGCTGCGCCCACACGCGCCCACCGCTCCGAGGCTAATTGCGTCGCCCGGGGAGTACACGAACTAACGCCCGACGAGAGATTTCAGTGCGCATGCATTTACATATGTACTCTCGGGCTCGGTCGAATTGCGCATGCGCTAAAAAAAGCCCAGCCGTGGGATCTTATGGCCAAACACACAGATTGAGCCAGAAGCACCGGTGATGGGCCGCCTTCTGTACGCGCGCCACATGCCCTCGGGAGGCCCTCGGAAGACACACCGTCGACGGACTGGTGCTGCAGGGGTGAGTCTACATTCACGTTGACGCTCACGGCAGGGCAACGGTGCGTGTAAGGTTTCCGCGTTCAAGTTGCTCACAGCAGCCAGGGACGTTGAAACGAGGCCTTGCATCAGTGCTATTCGCATCAGGGAATTTGCGCTTCTTCGACAACATCTGTTACGTACGCCTCCATAAAACTACCCCGCTTGAAGGACGCAAAGGAAACATGGCTTCGCTCTCTCTCACCAACTCAGACCCTGTCAATTCCTTCGGCGTTGCACCCATGATCATTCAACTGAACAGCGCCAACTCCGGCGACGAAGTAAAAACAAGAGGGCCTGTGAACGCCAGGTGGATACTGTTCACGTAGGCACGATCCAGAGCACTGACCAGGTCGCTGCAGCCACACGCCCGCACTCGACCACGCGCAGCGCGCCCTCTGCCGGATCCTCATGACGCGGCATAAGCTCACGCAGGCCAGCATCGCGGAGCACTGCGGGTGGACCCCCCACGCCGTCTCGCGCGCAGCCCGCAACAATTACGTGTCCCCCGATACCGTGGCGGACGACGAGACGGTGGTGCAGGGCCACCCGGAGCTGGTGCGCCTCATGGACGAGGTGCGTTCCCCCAGCCGCGCTGCGCTCGCTGATTTTGCTGATTTTACCTTCATAAAGCTGGTCCAAAAGCAGAAGAATTCAGGGACGCCGGCCGCGCCGAAGGTGCGCGCGCCTCGCGCTGCATGTCTGGCCCTCGTTGAGGCTGACGTCCGTCCAGTTGATCAAAAAGTTCGGGAACACTCAGAAGAGCCCGGGCGCGCCGGCCACTGCGAAGGCTGCCGCGTCGAAGGCCGCGCAGGCTGGCGCCAGCTCGTCGGCCGCCCCGTCCACCCGTGTACGTCCGCCTTTTATCCCTCCGCTGTGCCCCGCGCATGCTGACGCCTCGTGGCGCCCTCAGGGCCGTACCCACAAGGCCAATGCCCCCCAGAGGTTCCTCGACCAGTTTGTCAAGGGCGCGGCGCTGGAACCCGACTACTACGATTTCTTCGTCGCCGCGGAGCTCAACGAAGAGGGCCTGCGGCGTATGGCGCACCTCGACGCCGCGTTCCTCAAGGATTATTTGCGCGGGCTCGTCCCCGAATCCACCGAGTCAGACCGCGTGCTTTTCGTCACGGCGGTCCGCCGGCTCACGTAGTATAATATAGCAGTACGCTTTCTTGAGCAATGTAGTGTACATAATAAATACAGCTTGTGTATTATCGCCAATGAATCTGTGAATAGCTGCTCCCTCCCTCTCGGCTTCAAGTTAAAGTTTGTTCGGAGGGTCCCATCGCCGTCGCCGTCGCCGTCGCCCCGCGGTGAACGCACAACTGGCAGTCGCATTCAAAATTCAACTCTCCCTATTCAAGCAACTATGGGACGATGGATAGCATAGAGTTGAGCCCGGATGCATATGATATCAGGACCGTCGCATTTCCGACATTGAAGCTGATGCCCACTCCATGCGAGTGTTCATCACTTGGCGCCCGGCAATGGAGCAGCTTGTCATCCACAGCACTGGGGTGAATGGAAGCGTCATTCGTCCCGCGCTCCTCTACGGCCGCTCCGAGTCAATCCTCGCGATGCTATTCAAGACGGCGTCGGAGGGCCGCGTCGTCTGGCCCGGGATACCTGGCGGGCGGTACAATGTGATCCACGTAGACGACCTCACGGATCGGTACCTCCGCGTCGCGGAGAAAGCGCATATGGTCGGCGGCAAAATCTTGGACGCCGCGAATCCCAACACTGAGTCTGCCAATGAGCTGCTGGACAAGGTCGTAGCCATCTCGAAGGCAAAAGGTCCATTTGAATACAGAAAGCCAACGATCTGTGCGTACCCGATTCTGCGCATTATGTATTGTCTGATGCAGGTCAACAGTGTTCGAAGAAGCTATTGCGTCGGCCACACTCGTCCGGCCGTATCTCGCCAATGCGTTGCTGCGTTGGTCGGTCAAGAAGCTAGGCCTCATTGAGGGCCTCAATAATTATTATGCGGCCTAGCTTGCGTCAACCGCCTAAAACTCCACTGTACTCACTTTTATTGTTGTACTACCCATAGAGGAAACTCAAGAACAGATCCTAAAGTTTCCGTAGTACGCTTGGATCGCGGCAGCAAGACCACCCCGTCCTCGCGTTCGAGGATCCCAATGGGCTATGGCAGGCCGTGTCTGCTAGCTAGCAGGTTCCATGCTCTTCCAAAAAAGGAGCAACTCGAACTTCGTGAACTCCCATTTGTTCATAGTCGTGTGTCACGTGATATGTTGAAATGCTTAACTGCCTGAACCCAAAACTCTAGATCTGGCACACATCAATACTCAGATATATTGAGAGTGATCAAAGACCTTCAGGTATTAAATAATTAACTCTAGTTAGATACACCGGTGTTTTGTACGTTGTTTCTTCATTGGTTTCTGAGGCCACACGCCATTACTGTGCGGGGCTCTGGGTTTCCAGCTCCCCGCGACCTCTGCTTCAAGCAAATCTAACGAATAAATAGGATGCGGTGCAAAAAAAGTCGCATTGTGTAAAGGGTACGGAAGCAACCCCAGACATGAAGCACCAGCCTCAAGACATTTAAACTAGCTGATACCCCAGGCTCAGCGATAGGCCAATCAAAGCCCCGAACACCGGAGTCGGAATTCTCTGCGATGCATTAGGTTTACCACTCGGTGTCGATGACGGCGTTGAGGTGTCCGTTCCAGCGGGAGGGCTTGGGGATTCGTTGCTCTTCCCGGTGGGTGGTGTCGGGACTCCGCCGCCGGCGCCGCCGGTCGGGGTGCCGTTAGCGTTAGCAGTGGGGGTGCCGTTCGCGTTAGCGGTCGGGGTGGCGATTATGCTGCTGGCGCCAGCAGCTGGGGACGGGGTTGAGCTGTCGGAGCTAGTGGTTGGGGTCGCAGATGGGCTCTCGGTTGGTGCAGGGTTTGCGACATCGATGACCAACGTTCTCGCTGGCGCGTCCACCTGATTTTGTGGCTCCCCGTCCAACACAACTGTGCAGATAGAGCCTGAGCCCCCCAGCTGGCATTCTCCGCCATCCACGCCGACGGTGAATGAGAGATGGTCGGCCCCTTGGACAAAGGTGCCTGGTGAGGCGCTCATGGTAAGTGCACCGGAGGATCGTTCAACAACGGCCTTACCTAGTCCAAAGTTATCTGTAACGACATATGTCGTTTGCCCATCTGAACCGACACCTGCAATTGAGGCGGAGAGCGGAAGTTGGGTGATTGTGGGGTTAACAAGGGGATCCACAATGGTGAAAAGCTCCGGCGCCGGCGCTGGCGCCGCAGTAGCAACTACAATCTTGTCAGATATACCTTGTCGGAGGGAAGGAACAATACAACGAACATCGTGTGGCGAAAGCGGCCAGCGCGACGATTTGGTAAATTGTAGCGACCATCGAGGCGCGGTATTTGAACAAGCCTTACAAGGTGAAGAGGTTGAAGGAGGAGATGTTGGGGAGTGTTCCGATTCTTCTGGCTTTATACGGGGTTTATAGCCAAGAGAATTGAAAATTAGCCGCACTGAAATGATGAATACATAGGACACATACATAAAATCGGGAGCGTACGCTGGTGTCCATTTGATGGTCGGCAGGGCTGCAAAACGGCGGTTTGCTCATTAACAGCCCCCGCTGCAGATCTCCGAGGTTTTTGGCAGCGATTAGAATTCTGCTGTCAACAAAAGCGCCGTTGCACGAGTCATATATATGACTTGTTGTCACGGTGATGGTGTTCCCTGTGGCCCTCGAGAAACAGCACCTGCAATAGCCTTGCCGATGTTTCGAAGAGAGTATGGAAGTACCAGTTCGAGGGTCGATATTTAAATATCGGATAATATATTGTATAGCTCAGTTGAATCGACGATTACAGCTTTTACTTCCGAACCCAGCACCCATCGGTATGTGCTCTTCCTCTAGTAGCTTATGCGACTACCATTACGCAGTACCACAGCCATTGTATCGTGAGCATAGAGAGCCTCTGAGGAACGCATCTTACGCCTTACTTGAGTCTCAGTGCGCAAAGCAATACAAAAAGAGGGGCCTCACGCAGTAACAGCATCCCGGGCACAATGACCATGAATCCATCCTTGGACCTACAGGATACTCGGGGCCTCGCGGTGGGCGCATCATGTTGTCAAGAAACGTGTCGTACGGAATCCCGATGATGAATTAATAGGATACTCCGAGCTCGGACGTGATGGTGGGCGCATCATGATCTGCATGGTCGGAGGGTGGGCTTGGTCGCCATTGAGTGTGTATAGGTATATGATTTTGGCGCTGCAACTGCCACCGGGCTCGGGATGATGGAAGGACGGAGTCAGGTCAAATCGCTCCACTCGACCGCTGCACGGTGGTGCGCGGCCTAGAGTGAGCAATATCAACGTCTCCTGACGGAGCCATGCCTTGTGACGATATACAGATAGAGAAACTAGAAGCTGAACCAGACGTAAAATTAAGTCGTGAAGTTGAAGATAAATACAATCAAGGAGTAAACGATGCGGCGTGGCATCACAACTGGGAGATAACAAGGATACCACCCTCCTCGGCCCCACGAAGCTTCCGGCGCATTTATACTACAAAGGCAGCATCTCAACCAGGCGCCACATCCTCATGACAGACAGTGTGGCAATGAAATTTCGCCAGCCACGGCAGATTTTCTTTGAGCTCGGCGGAAGAATCGAATACTGGGTGTGGGGCATCGTCGGCTGTCCATTCGACCAGAACGCGGTGAAAAAAGTGGATGGTTACGACCACTGATTCAATCCGCGGCGTGCAGGTTGGGCGCGTACGCAGGATGGCGTCTAGTGATTCCATAAGTGTCTGTGGACGTATCTGGAATAGGAATTGGAACAACCGAAGGGCTGGGAATAACGGGAATACGAGAACAGGGAGCTCTAGCGGGAATATGAAAATGACATTTGTGGCATACAGTATTTAACGGTGAAGCGAAATGCTCAAGCGGTTTCACATTTTTTGAATCCACGGTTGGGTATTATTAAGAAAGCTTGGATGCAAATTGATAGATTTATGTGATTATCTGTTGTTTTGATCGAGAAGGAGTGCAATCTTTCGCAGGCAGCCGCCATACGGCAATCACTTCGAAGCGAAATGCGGCGTGCTCGCACAGGTGTTCGTCGTCGACCTCCAGGATGGTGATATTCGTGATCCTCGACCACGAAAACTCCCGGCTGGTGTGTCTAATGACCATTCATTGCCAAGGATGTCGCAGCAATTTCAACTTTTTCAAAACCAAGCCAAATAACAGCTGATGTAAACAGCACCGTACACGCTCTAGGAGAAGTCTGTGCATAATTCCTTTTGTCGCCAAGCAGTTCTCATCTATCAATCTCGGCCCCGAGAAAAACGGGCCCACTGGGCCCGCCGTACGCGATGGATAAGCATCGTTTCGCTTCCCAGCATTTTTCGCTTCACTGTTAAATACCGTACCGCTCGAGAAAGTATGCCAGCATGCGCCTCCATATGATCTACAGTGTATTAGCTACATTGTAATTTTATTGTTTTCTTTCTCTATTCTCTAGATTAGTGCATTTGAAGCAGTGGGCAGCAACGAGCAAGCAAGGTATGTTATTTCGCTCCAACTGCACATTATTTGTTTAGGGCAGGAAGCCCGACAATTGAAGGTGGTGCTACATGTTAGCATGAGCCATAGTGTAAATCCAGCAGTCCTGGGCATTGTCAGGCCTAGGCACCCGTGAATTCAACGAATCAGGGTTGGATATTATATATAGCTAGCTCTGGTTCCTCTCAGAGCTCTGCGATCAGGTTTTTCAATATATGCTTGCTTGCGCTGTTACTTGTTTGAGAATACGCACCAGGATCTCTAGACAGACACTTCGATGCTTCCAACTCGTTCCTCATTCATTGAAGGTTCTACTTGGTCAATAAGGGATGCATAGAGATTCAGAGAACTTGATGATTACTTGTCAGCTCTTACGAACTTGAAAGATTTTTGAATATGGAAGTGCTCAACACTGTGCAGGCCATGACAAAGGCTAGCGTTTATTAAGGGCTAAGGCTTAAGCTTAGGGGCATCCTCAAGGCCCCTCAAATTCCCACACCCCACGTCCTGCAGAAATTTTCAAGTTTGCGCCACCATGTGTGGTTCAAAAGTGTTCGAGGCTTCTTGTAAGTAGGAATGAGCTGTGTAGGACTCCACAAGTTGTCGTGTTTCCCTCATATCTTTGGTCTTGACTTGATTTCTGGAATCATCGTACGTACCTGGCTACAGGAGCTATGCGACAGTACACTACCTAAAGTAGTATGGGCGGGTGCGGCACAGAATGGGATGAGTACGGGGAGTAAACCGAGACAGATAAAAGTAGAGTACGTACGAGGTAAACATGTGGGTGGAGAGGAATATGTAGGTGGAGAGGTACCGATGGGGGAGCAGAGTACAGTGGGGGATTGGGAAGGGCCTCGGTATTGAAACGCAAAAACGCTACTCGCATTCAAATATTTTTTAGCTCGAATGAGCATTGGGTGATGAATTAATTGGAGGCGGCACGCCGATGCGCGCCGTCAATTGCACAGCTACCGCCGCGTCACGTGCTGAGCGCCGCTGCCGCGACATTTCTACCAGGGATGCAAGCTGTAGGCCGGATCAGTAGGGAGTCCAATATGAGTAAGAGCCTTGAAAACGCACCACTCACGCGGTCGCCGCCGCAGGTGTTAGGATTTGACGGGGCCGGGACAGCAGAGACTGCGGTCAAAACCGCGAGCAGGGCAATGAGTGAGAACTGCATCGTGCCAAGTGTGATGAAAGGCGAAAAAAAAACACTACGACGGAGCAAAGGAGGGCGGGAGCTCGGCTGAGTGAAGGAGAATGATAGGGGAGTGGTGGCTCTGGGCTCCCATTTTATAGGACTTTCGGGCAACCGGCGGGCTCGCTGGGAGTCATTAATCATGGATCAGGATTCGCTGTCAGACTGTGCGACCATCATAGCAGGCAATGAGGATTAGAAGACAGGCCCCCGGTCACTGGGGTCCGGGGTAGAGTAAATCAGGCCTCCAAAATGACCCCTACCCCGGTCCGCTAGATGGAGTAAAACAAGGCCGAACGGGCGAAGTCCGTCCTACATAGAGTCAATCGCGCTCCGCGCGAGATATTTTCCTGAAGCAATGTGTACCGCAGGCGGCCGCTGGATGATATTTTGGCCAATGCTGATGCGCGCATCAGTGTCGGTGCGCGTTGGAACTGCATTCATAATTATTATTTAATAATGTCGTGAGACTTTTATCGTGGACGCGGGTGTGAGTGGCTATATATATATATATATGTGGCGGGCGAACAGCGGGCTTGATGCGAGAGGAATCAACACAGCGGAGTCCGCGCCATCTTCGTCACTTAGTTACTTCGCTTAGCGTTGCGGAAGTTCGTGAGTTTGATCGCATTCTGTGAAAGTTTGTGAGTTCAGCTGGATTTAGGTGAACTTCGTCACTTCCTCTGCACAACGTGAAAGCTCGTAACTTCGACCACAGTGACAATAACCACATGACTGTGAGGATAGTTCACGGTCACTCGCGCACGTAGGGTACACTATCATCAATTTAACTTTGTTCGTTTGGCAGCATAACACCGTTCTAGTTCTTTGAGCAGGCTCCTCGTTCTATGACTCGGAAGGTCAGGGGCAAGGATAAGCTCAGACTTGAGTAGGGGTCGATAGTGCTTCGACTTGAAGTGAAATGCATTGCAGAAAATAGGCAAGAGTAAATGTGTAGCTTGTGAACTTGAAATCAACGCGGAAGAAACTCAAGGGTTGGCTATTTGAATGATGTCAAGGACTATCACCACTTGTCGTGGAAGCGTTCAAACTCAAGCAGGAACTTCGTTTTTTCAAACCTTCGAACTGATAGGTTGAACACCATTCTCATGTTCAACGCCGAGGAATACCACCACTTGTCGCAGAGGCGTTCAAGCTGCTCAAAAAGGAACTCCGTTTGTTCAAGCCGTCGAACTACACTGCCAACCGAACCGGCGGTGGAAATCCAGGGAAACAGGATTCAGCGGAAAGCCAGCGAATAATTCCTGGAAAATCCGGCTGATCCGGTGGAGTTCTACTGGTTGTCCACTGGCAAATTCAATGGGCTGCAGAGATTATCGGCGGTATCATGGCGCGTGGATGATGGCTTGATGAACGGTTGATAGCAGACTTGGTGTTAATTCGGTCGAGTGTTCTCGACTCGTCAAGCCTCCACCTTTTGAGCTTCACAAATGCTGTATAAAATTAAGAGATGCCTTTTCGAAATACACAAGCACAGCACCTTGCAGAAATGGCAGGAGAACCGTTTGATTGGTGCAATACGGACAACCAATGCGTTTCAGATCGTGCCGCTCGAGTAGTATTATCATTTATTATTGATCTCTTGTGTTCTGTGTTTGTTTTTTTGCGCGTGCGTTCGAATCTTTGGACTGCGAGTTTGCTTTCTTGCCTTCCTAGGCTCCTCCTGCCCATTCACTGGAATCCAGTGATCTGCCGACCAGTATATATCCACTGTAAGTATCTTGATTTCCACTGGATCCACCCTGGTTTCCAGACTGCTAATTATGCCGTAGAAGATAAAATAAGATGGATCCCGATAAACCATCAACTTGCAGTCGTCTAAAGGCTGCGTTGGACTCTGTCTTGGGGATCGGAGCACGATACAAAATACAGTGCATCAGGTCCTACTTGAAGCGTGTTATATCCATTGCACAACTTGACGTAATCTCTGGGTTTATTTCATTCCACGGCTGACCAGCCGACTCGCGAATTAGCTGCGGGGATTTCGACGTATGGACAGATGATGTAGATATTCGAAGATGCAGACGGTGTCAACTGTTAATATGGGGTTCAAAACTTTGGGATGTTCCGTGTGGATTTGGTCAGGTCGTCGTGAGCGTGCTGAGATCAATTGGCTTGGTAAAAGTCGGTAGTAGGGAACAAAGGGATGATTGAACCCTCACCGCGTCGCGGGGATCGTGCAGATTCCCACGCTGAAGCAGGTGTTCGAGCGGACGCACCGCACATTACGCTCTTCGTATCTCAACGCAATATGAAGGCCAGGAAAAAGGAGGGAGTACTTGTAGCGTGCACCGAGAGCTCTTATTGTGTGTCAGTATCTGAGACAAGTACGAGCGCGCCCCGCCCTTGTCTCCGATGGCGGCGCTGCGGACAACCGTGCTTCTCTAACGAGGAACCCAAGCCTCAGCGACAAATCAGCCACGGTCAGACTCAAAGCCCCGTGACGAAGGCAGCGAGCCCCGTGTTGTGTGTGTCATCGCTGCCGTCGTCGAGTCGGAATTTGGAAAGATCGAAATCGGATGACATGGCTGAAACGAGTACTATAGCGCGCCCTGCAAGGGGCTGTCGGGATTAAATTTTCGGATATGGGGAGGGGGGGGGGGGGGGGGGGTCCGGGAAGGTCTGAAAAAAACTTTTTAGTATGGATTTTGTATGAAGTCCTGGGACCTCCAAAAACATGATTTGAAGTATGTAGGAGCCATACAATGGCCGTTTGGAGGCTCCCGGAGCCACGGCAGTCTCTGGTCTGGGAAGTTGAGGTGTAAAAATGATTAGTTCAGCTCAGAAAGGGACATACCATGGGTAGTATTAAAATCTATGATATCCCAGACATAGTAGAGTGCTCAGAGGCAACTCAGAGGTAATGGTATTCTCGTCGGCTGGATTGGGAGGGCTGCCCATCAGGTGGCGGTGAGGTGGCGGTGAGCCTGCACATGACTCGGAGGCACGGTCCGCCGCTAAGGGTGGGAACCTCCTTCCCTATATGGGGAGGGGGGGAGGGGGGGAGGTCGAAAAAAACTTTTCGACCCGATATCCGATTTTCGAAACCCGACAGCCCCTTGGCGCCCTGCAGTGGAGGCGCTGGCAGCCGGCCGCTGCGGTCGATTTGAGTTTGAGGCCACTCACGGACTCAAACACCCTCCCAGGCAAGCTGAGCGCGATCGACGGCGGTGGCGGGCGGGTGGTTCAGGAAGGAAGGACGGGAGTCCCGCGCCGCCAACCCACAGATCAACCAACGCACGCACGCATTCTGAGGCTGAATCCCCCGAGTCCGGTGGAGGCGGCGGATCTGCTCTATCGGACGAGCGTCCACAGGCGCCCGTCAGACTCGCGACTCGGCTTTCGTATCTCGAAGCGAGGTGAAGGAATGGAGTGAGGAAGTGAGGAAGGGAGGAAGGTGGGGATTAGACGACTCGGGATTCCGGATCCCGCGGGTTGTTGGATACTGGATACCGGGCCAGGTCGCTGGATACGCAGGGGGTTCGCCTCGTATGTATGTATGTATGTATGTATGGTTTGTGCGCCTTCTTACATAGGATAGATAAATACCACAGCACCACCTCCCGAAATTTGCCGAGGTTGATGTGCCCGTTAGCCAGTGCTTAACTTACATAGCGTCAAGAGTGTCTTGATGGACATGGCGTTAAGAGTGTGTCCTCTCCCAGATTTCCCCGCCTTTCACGCACGGCTGTTTCCCCCCATACAGATATATATACGTCCCCATACATACATACATACTCGAGTCTGAAATCTGGCGTCAGGTTTGGATGTGGCCACTTCGCAGAGACGCGTTCGGCGGCGGGATTCGCACTGGTGCTGTAGATCTTGTGGGGTGGAATGAATACGCCAGACAGACGTGCGGGGGATGGACCGGCGCCTTTTCAAATAAGTGCGAGCGTCGTTGCCGATGCAAATACGAACCTTCGTCTGATTCTCCGCGATCGAATTCGATTCGCATATGTATGTGAGCCGGGAGGAATACATAGCGGGTGGGTTGAGCTCAGCTGGGAGCGCGTCACCTCCCCACAGCTCTGGAGGCCGCACAGGCGCTCGCGGCCACAGCTGCTGTACGCACAGCTGAGGCGTGATCGCTTTCTCGCGCCCACTGGCACCCGGGGGACTCGTGTTGTAATATTGATTACGGGCAAGGGGACACCGCACGTACGCGCGGCCTGCGGATGCGGCGCGAGACGCACGTGGGGCCCGGGGTGCGCGCGCCGCTGCCGTCCGCGCGCGCGATGTGCCGCCGAGAGCGCAGGCGCATGTCGTGTTTCGAGGGGCGCGTGGGAGCGGACTGTGCGCGTCGCGTGCCGCGCGCGCCGCTGAGGGGTGGGGGCGCCGCGGCAGCAGAAAGAGGGATGCCGAATGGGGCGCCGTGGACGGCGCTGCGGATGGTCCCGGCCGCTACGTACCGCTCGGCGCCACGGGCGTACGTGGGTACCACTCGAATGCGCAGTCTGCGCCAATGTTAAGGATAATGCTGTGGGACTCGGCTGCAACGAGGGCTGAGGGTGGCCATATATTGGCGGACGGAAATTCGCCAGGCGCCGGAGTTTGCGAAAGAGTTGCCCTCGGCGCCCCTATCTCACGTCGCGGACAGCCACCGGGGCGGTGCAGCTCAGAGCGGCTAAGATTAGATTAGACGTGCGCTCCACAGCAGGCACGTACGTCATCGCGGACGCCTCGCCGTCTGGTCATGCCCGCGTCATCGCCCCCCGCAGCTCCTCAAACCGCTGCTTACTCTTCTTGCTTCTAACCACCAACTCTTACTTTCATCTTCCTTGACGAAAACCTCTTCACGAACACGAACATGACCACGCCCATAACGCTGACTCTTCTCCTCGCGCTCGCACGCGGCACACACGCGTTCACCACCACAACGACGAGGCACCGCAGCACCGCGTCGCGGATTATCGGCGCCGTCATCGGTCAGTCCTCCTCTCTTTGCGTCCTTCTTATCCTTCCCATCCTTCCTCTGTGTTTGAAGGTGCTGACTCGTCCTTCCAGCCGTTGTCGTCGTCCTCGCGCTCTTCATCTTCCTCTGCGTCGTCCGCCGCCGCCGCATGCGCCGCGGGCCCCTCCTCGCCGGGCCCGGCGCCGCCGCTCCCGGTACGGGCTTCGGCCTAGGTGGGGGCGGGGGCAAGATGGGATTCGGACGGCCGTGGGGCCAGAACAACGCGAACAACGCCAACGCCGGATACCCGAATGCTAATGCGAACGCCTACCCAAATGCGGGAGCGACCCAGCAGCAGGGATACCTCCCCAACAACACCGGCGCCGGCAACGAGCCCGTGCCGCCGCCGTACTCGCAGGGGCAGGGGCAGGGCGAACACCTGCAGTACGCACCGGTGCGTCTCTCTTCCTCCGTGCGCTACATGGGGGACGCCCGCTAATTGATTGATATCGGTACAGCCCCCGGGCCCGCCGCCGCCGCAGCAGGCGCACGTTACCGTACGTCTCCTTTCCTTCGACTCAGCATTCCATGCCGTTCCGTTCCCATCTCTCCCACTTCGTCCCACGCCCACCGCCTTCACTCCGCCCGCTCCACACCACTCCCGTTCTACTCTCGGCCCCTCAATCTCCTTTCAACCGGCATGAATGCAATGCTAACACACCTCACAGGGCCCGCAACAGCAGCAGCAAAACCAGAACAGCTTCGTCGGCGGCTTCCGCGCGTAATCTGCGCGCAAATGATTGGACACTGCCCGCTTCCTTTCAAACCATGTATCTTACCTTCCGCGTACGCCGCGCCGCATGTATCTTAGTTAGTTCGTTAGTTAGTTAGTTAGTTAGCCCGTACGATATCCGATTCCAATATACGATTCCAATATACGGATTATTTCGTATCTCTCACGGAACTCTCGTACGACAAATCCTCGCGCGGTAGCTGGTCCCGCTCTCCGGGCTGGGCCGAAGGAACAGCAGGCGCGCGGTGCGCTTGTCGGCGCTTGGGCCCAACTTGAATGCGGCTGGGAGATACATACATACAGTAGATCGACGCACGGGATAATATAATATTGAATTTGCGAGCGAGCGAGCGAGCGGCTCGGGGAGTGGACTTTGTTGGGTGCTGGAGCGTGATGTGCCGGGGCGAGTCGTATATATTCCACGCGGACTGCTCCGACACAAAGACCGTTCGATTGCGCTAGTACTGAGCCCGAGACTGACGACGACATTTATAAATTAGACGACGCGACGCGACGAATCAGCTGGCGTCGGGATCTGGAGTTGGAGTTGGAGTTGGGAGGCTGGGACTCGGACGCATGACCGAACGGAACGTGTACGATCATCTGCGCCGCGGCGCTGCCAGTGCCTCCCGGCCAGCGCGTTCGTTCTTCATTCTCTGCGGGGGGCGGGCGCCGGGGAGTTCGATCCAGACGCGCCGCATAGTAGCTCAACGTTAAGTGCGGGGCGCGAGTCTACTAGCGCGGCGTAATGTATTAATATGCCCGCAAGATCGTGGCTCCAGGCTATGGGACGATTTGGCCGAGCGCCGATTGCAAAATTCTTCAAACGTGGGATCCTTCCAGATGCGCGCCTTGGGTCCGAATTCGACTTTATACTTTCAGGAAACAAAAGATGTAGAGGAATACAGGGAATGGCAAGCACCGCAGGGACAACGTTCTCTGCCCCCCGAACTGAGCTCGGCGTGTTCGCGTCCATACTTCGAATTCAGCCCAGCCTCAGGTAGTGATGTTCAGGGCCCGGCTCGGCCTGAAAGCCCGGGCTTGGGCCTGGCTTGACTGGGCTTGGGCTTCAGATTTTCCAGGCCCGAGCCCGAGCCCGCAGGCAGGGCTTCAAGCCCTAGGCCCGGGCTTGAGTCGGGCTTGAGGGAAGATGCAATAAATCAGCAAGAGCAGCAGCTCTAGAGTAAAGTAATGCTGTGCATGTCACCCTCCACCTCAAAAAACTACATACCTCAGTTTGGTGCTTTCGAACCTCACGAACACCTAATTTCCATTTTGGGACTCGGGAGTTGAAAGTCTTGAACCCGATAAAAACATGCTGCTGTCAATAATTTGGATGAGATGGCTCGAAGAATACGTCTGAATGGATCCACCGACTCAATGTGTGCATTTCCTGATCCAAAAGTAAGGGTGAAAGCCGACCTTATAGGACTCAAGACCGGGCTTGAGGGCCCGGCTTGGGCTTGACATCCCTCAGGCCCGAGCCCTGGGCCCGCTCAGGCCCTACGCCGGGCTCGGCTCGGCTCAGGCCTGTGCGGGGTCGGCCTGGCGGGCCTAGGGCTTGGGCCGAGCCCTGCACATCACTAGCCTCAGGCTTAAACTTGTTAAAGTTAACGTTCTTCTATCTAGTTCTCCCATCCAACCGCGTCTGGTCGCTTCGCTCCTCGAAAGTGCGGAGGTCGATTCCTTCCTCGAAAGTGTGGAGGTCAATTCCGTCCTCGAAAGTGCGGAGGAAATTTTCCTTCCTCCCTCGAAATTGCAGAGGAAGAAAATCCTGCCGGCGCCTCTTCGCTGACGCCAGCACCGTTGGTGTCAATGTGGCCGTGCCCCGATTCTGGGATGTGCATCTTGCCAGCGGCAGCGGTTGTCTGGCGAACGAGCTCAGGATCGCCGCAGCGAAGCGATCGCCTTGAATTTCATTGTCGCCTTGAAGCGCTTTCATCGTCTTTGAGTCTAAGCCCGCCCCTTCTAGGAGTCGTCGTCCCCGGGTGTTGCCAGAGCTCGCGCGCTTGAAAGTGCTTCGGTTATAATAACTCGGGCTTGCGACGGGTATTGCTGCCACCTGGGCTAGCACTCGATTCTTATGACAGTATTTATCACAGAAAAATAAGTGCTATTAGCACTGACCTCCATGTACCGTGCTCGTAATGAGCAAATCGAGGTCTGTGGTCCGAGAACGTGCTTATTTAACATCTTCGTGATTTTTGAGCGGTACTTTTGAGGCACAAATGCACATTTGAGACCCTCAATGTGGTTCATTTGTTTGCAAGTCGAGCTTTACGGGTGTGCAGAGAGCACGAAGAAGATTGGCTTTGCAAGCGGTTGAGCAGTTGCCGAGGACCGGATCAGTCCGTGCCGATGGTGTCTTTGACAATCTGAATGCTAACCCCATTCACCTCACCTGTATCATGGCTGATAGATAGGGAATTTCTTGAGGGAATTCATAGATCAGTGTAAGCCAACTTTGCCATGAGTCTCCTTTGCTTGAAATTTGTTTTCATACTGCTGCACCTCGTGATGGTGCCAGAACGGCGCAACATCGGTCCAAAGGTGTTTGCAGATGTGGTATAAATTTAGGAATATAGAAAAATTCTCAGGGAGGCCGGGAAATTTGCATCTCTCCGCGTTCAAGGTTGAAAACGTTACTTCCGAGTTGAAACCGTGGGATTGTTGGCCAATCTCGGCTAACCTCGGCAAACCACTACCTCGGAGCACGAAACACAATAAGTACGGTGTTCGAACACAGTTCGCAAACCACGTAATATTCAGTGAAAAAAGCTTTTATAGATTCTGCTTAAAATTTGGGCTCGCCGCTGCGTGGAGCATATAATCACTCGAGAGCGACCGGCCGCACTCGGATCCAGATTCCACAGGGGGCAAAAGCTAAAAGTCCACGCAGTAAGATTCCTGCTGCGGTGGATGCAGCACAGCGTCCAGTAAGGATCTCACTGCGTGGACTGGCCGCGTTCGGATCTGATCTTAGGCCCAAGCTTGGATCCGCTGGCGCGCGAATTGCGTCGCATGTTCGGTTCTCCACCGAGTGCACTGTATTGCACTCTCACACGCAACAACGCGCAGCCCACAAATTCCAGTGTGTACCGTGTACGTGCACCCGCTGCCCATGTATACGTACTACGAGCTGGAACCACTAATGTAAGGCGCCGCGCGCAGATCATCCGGTTTGAGCGCCGAGGCCATTAGCACCGGGCCCAAAATTGAAGGTACCTTCTGGAGCCTTCATTCCTCCCAACTAACCGTTCAAGTTGTCAGGTGAATTTCAGACCTACATAAAAGCACAGTTTCAATACACTCAGCGCCGGCGCAATTTTCGACTGGCACTTGCGCGCACAGTCCACTTTGAAGCTCGGGTCCGCCCCCCCGACTTTGATGTGTTTAAGCAATGTTTTAAGCAAGTCCGTGCCAGGTCTTGACTCGTTCTAACGAACACTTCTATTTAGAGTCCTTGCAATGTTTTCACCACACCTCTCCGGATCCGGCGCATTGTCGACTCGCGCGCTGTCCATTCAAGCCCGAGAACGCCGGTGCCACCTTGAATCTCCACACGGTTGTCCGAGTACTCGGTGAGTTCATTTCATTCCAATTTCCCTCATTGACTCGTTGTAGCTCATCTTTCCTTTCTAGACTTCCTGAATTCAACGGCGTAATTCCGACTTTTGTGCTGCTCGAGATCCCTGCCAACTCAGCGCATTCAACACGGGTTTTTTTTTTTCATGGTCTGAACGCGATCACGGGACTCACAGTAACAACTGGATACGATGACAGTGCTGTAGCCCCTGAATCAACTTCCACCTTCCCGAGCCCTCCCATCCAGCATCTCGGTGTGAGGAATTTTGCCCCAGACTTTCCCCCGAAATACTAACCGAAATCGCCGCAACCTACGCCCCACCAACGCGCACCCCTTTCGGCGCAGTACACCGTAGCATGTCACGGGAACTGTGCTCCTCCCCGTTGACAATGACATAGCGACGCAACCGCCTCACTTGGGTCTTCCCCCGCAGGCTGCACCAACAAGCGAGGCACGAGCTTCCATTCGTTTGTAGCGTCTGTTTATAAGAGACTACGCGGGCTGCGCGCAATATGTACGGGCCGTACACAAGAAGACAGTATGGTGGGAAGACGTGAGTCGCATCGCAGTGCCCTGGCTACGTCTGATCCCAAACAAATCCGATAACGATTGTAGTCGATACGGGTCCAATATCAGGGCTATTTGGCGCTGACTACAGTATGTCTGCTCGCCGTGGGTTGCTAATGTACTTTATGGCAGTAAACCCAAGGGCTTAATTGCTGTGTCTTATACAGGTTCTCCCTCCTCCCGATCACTCCGGCTGTATTGTACGCCAAGTGGCACGGACTTGACGTCCAGCGCCTAAAATCGAAAATGGTAATGCCGTACAGTTCAACAGCATCGCGACAACAATCTGTGGTTTCAAACTTGGACATGCACGTTTGATGTGAGCCACGCGGGATGCCGTAGCGCAGTAAAAAGGACGCCTTGCCACGGAATTACTGCTTCATACATGCATCCATCCGCAATCCTCTTCAATCCCTCCGCAAGAGTTTATAACCTGCGCTTTCTCCTCCTTGTTAATGTCGCCACGGTCGTGTACTTCATACTAAACTGGGTCGCCGACACTTTTAGCTCCACCGTCCTTGTGTGTTCCATTCTGATGTGCGCCCATCATATCCTCGGGTGAGTGCGCATATGTGAAAAGGTGTGGTCGGTCCCTTTTTACCGAGTGCAGTTTATTCCGATGGCCGATGTGGGGTCAAGCCGCCATTGATTTGGCGCTGGTTACGGTCGAACTAGGTGGTAAGTGATCTGCGTCACTTGCGTGAGCGACTGCGAGCTCAATCGGAAGAGCAGGCGCGGCGTACGCTGAATTTCGAGCTTTCCCCTTGTTCACCCTCCATTTGTTCGCATTGTTGGTGTCCGCCGCGTTTCGCATTGCCACCATCGCGAAATCCGAGGACAGCATTTGGAGGCAGTCGTTTGAGTTCCTGGGATGCTGTCCACGCGTGCACCCAGCGTACACCCCCATGGCGATCCTCCTCAATCGTTCACTCGGGCGGCCATTAGTACGGTGCGCAACAGTCTTCCAATCTGGAATGTGGCTGATGTCTTGCCCAAGGGGAGAATCCCGCCTTATCATCTTCCCAAGAGCCGTTGTTCTCAGTTGTATTATACTGGGAACGCCCGTGTTTGCAGTCTACATCATTGTCTCCGTGCCCCTCTCTGCACAAATTTACACACGACGTGTTCCACCGAGGGGCATAGAGTTCCCTGGTACCCCCCCCGGAAACGTCACCATTTACCTGGTGTGTGGGCATCCATGCTTCCAGACCAATGCTTATCCATGGGGAGAAGATGCCTTTCATTCCGAGCAATCTCACCATGTATAGCACCCGAGTGTCTGCGCGCACCTTGGCTGGAAACGCTGGACAGGAAATTTTATGTCCAGTGGCGTCTCCCCCCACCTATGGTGTATGGACGGCACAATGTGCGTCACATTGCCGTTGGCCGTATCGGCCTTTGCCTCATGACATGACATTAGGTCCTCATTTATGGTCCGAAATTCACAACATTACTATCTCTATCACCATCGCACCAGAGACAGCCGGAGTCTTCGTCCGTGCAGGACAAGGAGACTCTTTGCCGTCTGACCTCCCGCCGGACCCCACTCATTACCTTCAGTATCTCGACCCGGTCCTCATGCTCCCGGGCTCCCGCCTTGTCGGACTCCTATCCTGGACACAAAGGGACATAATCACCCAAGTCCACTGGGGAATCTCAACTGTACGTAGTGTCTCTCAAATGGGCTAGAACCGAGCCCGAGCGACCTGTATCTGCAGCCCAAAAAAACAATATTCACCGCCGCTTTGAGCTCGCTGCAAACATATCCGTCGAACGTCAGCACCGTGAACAATATTGCGACATTGATGATGCTTCAGCCCACCTCCTCTCCCACAGCATTTACTCAGGACATCGTGGACGACACGCCCCTGTCTGGAGTCACCTCATTTGGGGGTTTCTGGACCTTCCTCGACGGCGCATTTATGCTCCTCTTCGGTGCAAATATCATCTATTTTTCATTCGGCAAGTGGCGGTGTTTTCTGCTGGGTGGTGCGCTGAGGCGTTCGACAGGTCGCAGACCACTCTCTGCGCTCGGTGTTGTCCATATCTTCCAGCGCGGCGCGCTCGTTCGCCGCTGGCATAAAGACTTCCCAGCCATTCACACAGAAGGGGGAGCGCCTGGCTCAGAGTCCGCCGGCATCGTAGCATTCGTCCGGGAACGCCTTGTCGATCTGGGCGACGATCCGCGTGGCTCCGCCGGCGAAGATCCACCCGCTGACATCGAGGCACGGGCCACACGAGCTCCACTTGCCGCCGTCGCGCAGGAAGTCGCGGACATTCGCATTCGAGCCCGGAGGTCCCATCCAAGTGCCGCTTCCGGGCGGAAACCGGGATATGTTCTGGACGAAATACCCCTGCTCGACGTCGATCTTGGATTCGGCGAGTTATACAGGAATCAAGCCACCGGGCCGTATCTTAATTCGAGCATTGAACCTGGTAGGAGACCTGATCCGCCGCGGGCGGGAAAATAGCTTGCAGCATTTTTTTTCCCCCATTCGTAGGCAGACTGGTAATGAGTCAAGCCACTGCTGACACCAAGTCCTACTACTACGCTGTCCCTCGTCGCTAAATTGCTACAAGGGGGTGCCGATCCGTGAATGGCGGACCAAGGGTCGGTTGGTTGGTTCGGCCGGCAGGCCGGATTTTTTTCCCTGGGAACCACAGTTTGGGGGCTGAAAATTGGTCTATCCGAGTTCTGCGAGCCCTCCAGAGATTTTGCGAGGCACTTTGAGCTTCATGGAAGGTTTGAGAACTTCGATTCCAGTCAAATACATTTGTTCTTGCCGGTCTTCTGAAGTTGTTTTGTGGGAATTGGTGTAAGCTGAACGAGACCAGTATACCCCCACACGGAGTTTTGGCACATACTATCGGTTCTAACTGGTTCGAATTTCCTGATGGGTCCGAATCTCAATTCTTTTTTCCCTCACCTCTTGTCATTTTCCCTCGGGGTCTTCCGGGATTAATTGCTGCAGTCGTGTTACGTGTTTGTGTGAATCTGCTAAGCAACCGAGGGAGCGGAAGATATAGAGAACTTGTTGCCGGCCCATCATTTTGGGATCACAACTCTATTCTACTTCCGTGGAGCCCCAGGAAAATTTGGGCACGGTACTGGAGCAGGTGTATGACCTTCCGGATTCACAGGTCACTCGGGAAAAGGCCGCATAAATCCAAGAAAAATAGCGACTATGTTGTATTACTCCTAGACATCGTCGTCTTCCACTAAAAGATTGTACAGCTCAAGCTCTTTGCGGCACAATGCCAGGTATTGTGTCTCTGGGTATATTCATACGACCGCCGTAGGGAAGAAACTGAGGCGTTGTGTGCAGGTACATGCAGGGGAAGAGTTCATCAGAACTAACTTCGCACAGCTCATTACATCCGAGTACGCATGTGAATATCCCATAATCTGATTCACATTCTCGAAAATGATCCAATTGTACAGTAGCCTTAAAGAGCTTGCTCCAGATATTCACTCGCCTCGCTACCCAGGAAATTTTACAAAGTGGTATTCGGAAGCACTGGCAAGGTACCTTAGCAATCGAAGAAGCACCTGTAGCTGTTGGCGCCTGGGGCATTCGCGCATGTGCCGACAATGTGATTCCAGAGTCAGAGAGAACCTCACAATCAGTCCCGGGGATGAGACTGCCGAGCGGGAAAATGCTGTTGAAACTGTTGAACTGGATGCAGTTATTGTTGCAAGACGGGATAAATTCTGTGATCTCGCCCTGGCAGCCGCTCCCGCTAAACAGCGTGACACATTGGCCGCCCTGGCACTGTCCAGAGACGGCACGGGCAGTGAAGGACATTTGAACCTCAGGTCATCTAATCCCGACTATGCACGATTTGCGGTGAGCAATATATTAATGTACTGTGTCTATCACTGGGACACCTGTCGTTGGCCCTGATCGGAGGGAATCAAGGTAGAAATCAAGATCTCTCCGCCACCAGTGAACCTTAGTCTATGAATCACGCCAGATGGTGTGTTATCCAGCCCATGTTTGGCTTTGAGTTGTGATCGCAGAAGGCGCGTTTGGATCACGTGAATGGTTAAATTCCTCATATTCTCTGCCTAAAAACTGATTTCTGACTGGTGGTGGGCAAAATATGGGCCAAATCAGTGAAGGGGACGCCCCTGCAAGGTGGGATCTACTTAGTAGACTGTGGGATGAACGAAGAAATGGCCTTCGAGGGGATTGAACCTTCGCAGCAAGATTTCATCCGAGTCTCTCCGGCAAACCGTACTTGCCTCCTGAACACCAAACTGCCAGATTCGGACATGCGTTTGGTTAGTTGATGCGCCGAATCCGGGAAAAATTGGAGGCCTCGCATCCCAGAAATCAAATGAAGGCCACAGCGGCATTAATCATGCCGAAAATGAGAAGCTTGGTGGAAAATCACCATCACTGCTATTCAGTGGCATCCGACGACACTCTCTTGATGACACTACTACTCAGGGAAAGCTATAGGCTGGACAAAAAATATGCGAAAAGTCCTCAGGTAGTCTCGAAAGACATCTTGAAGACATCGAGCTAGATTTATGACTACGGAGCGCTGTAGAGCGCGAGCTGCCGAGATTTGAACACAGCACACGTGATAACTCCCCATATGGGGATATTACGTGGTTGGTTGGTCCGGCGAACGGCGCAGATTTTCAAAAAAACCGACCCCGGTTCCTTCATTCACAAACCGGCACCCCTTGGCTAATACCTACCTGGTATGCCATGAATTTCAACTATAGGTAGAATAACAGCCGCAGTCGTGAATAAGGCCGTGCGAACTTGGACATTGATCTAATATGCGTGGGATCCGGATCACTACACCCGCTGCCTAAGTCCCGAGGCACAGAGCACCGCGTCGCGGATTATCGGCGCCGTCATCGGTGCGTCCTCCTTCTCTTTGCCTCCCGTCCTTGTCCACCCTTCTCTTTCCCAATATCACGCTAACTCGTCATTGCGTCCACAGCCGTCGTCGTCCTCGCCCTCCTGATCTTCCTTTGCGTCGTCGGCCGCCGCCGCATGCGCCATGGCCCGCTCCTCGCCGCGCCCGGTACGGGCTTCGGCATAGGTGGGGGCGGGGGGAAGATGGGGGGGTTCGGACGGCCGTGGGGCACGAACAACGCCAACACTAACAACACCGGCGCCGAATACCCTAATGCTAATGCGAACGCCTACCCGAATGCAAATCAGCAGTAGCCCCACCAGCAGGGGTACTTCCCCAACACAGGCGGGGAGCCCGTCCCGCCGCCGTACTCGACCGCGCAGGGGCAGGGGCAGGGCGAGCACCTGCAATACGCACCAGTGCGTCTTTCTCCCACCGTGTGCTACGTGGGGAACGACCATTAATTTATTAACATCAGTACAGCCCCCAGGCTCGCCGCCGCCGCAACAGGCGCACGTTGCCGTACGTCTCTTTCCGCTCGCACCTTCTTCCCTTTCCGCTCCCACATTCACTCCCTCTCCCGCTCCGCACCACTCCATTCTACTCTCGGCCACTCAATCTCCTTTCAACCGGCATGAAAGCTAACACACCTTACAGGGCCCGCAACAGCAGCAGCAGAACAACTTCATTGGCGACTTCCGCTCCTAAACGCCCCCCCTCCCAGTCCGCCGCACCGCCTCGCGGAGCTGAACGCCGGACATTTCCCGTTTGCTTCCTTCCTTCCTTCAATGAATGTATCATACCTTACCCTACCCGCCTTTACTTCGCACATATACGCCTCCCTTCCTCATGTAGCCGTACCCTTCACATAGCTTTGTCGTTGAATGTATAATAAGTAGCATTGGACGTCACGTCGTTTTTTCACCCACTCAGACTCGGACTCGGAGGCAGGCGCGCCTGCTTGCGATTGATTTCCTGCGCGCGCGTATGAGGAGCGCGTGTAGTGTCGTTTCGGGAGCCGATGGCGACTCGCGCGCGGACGCTGTTCCGTGTTTCGACGACGAGCTTAAGTATAATATCCCGTCGTCGGACTCGCGTCGAGTTCGAATTTCGAATTTCGAACACGGACATCCATTTTCGGAAATTCAGGATTCGGAGTCACGGATACATTGGAGGCAATGGCACTGCGCCGCAGCCAGAGGTGCCCCACATAAGGGATCAAGCTTTAAGCCCAAGGGATTATCAATTATGCGAGGCGCGGAGAGGGGAGGGACGCACGTATGTACAACGCGACACGGGTTCAAATTGGTAAAAATTGCCAAAAAAAAAAAGATATTGATATTGATATTGAACCTGGAAGAGCCGCAAGGCGGTGCTCGCGCACCAAGGGAGCGACACTTGCGCCACTGCCAACAACCGCGCTGGACTATGGCCACATGGGTGCGTCGTCCAACGGTGGGCAACGGTCATCCAATCCGGATCCCTGGCAAAGAAGACGACTGCCGCCGCCCGCGTCGACGGACCGCCCGGACCCAACTTGCGCTCTCCTCCAAGTCGTGCGGGCGCCCCTTGAGCGCGCGCGCCCCGTCGGCTCGGGTCGCCCGCGGTATCGCTCGACGCGCGGCGCTCGGCGCATAAGCGCGCTTTTGAACCAACTTCGCAACTTTTTGATCCCGCGACGAAATCGTCTGTCGTCCACATCTCCCGCACGTAGGCCATCCACGGATGAGCGAATAGGTATTTTTTTCTCTGGAAATATATCATCACCCTTGCTGTCCTGGCCTGCCAGTGCACGAGTTGGGTTTCATTTCCCACAAGTTATGTAGGGACACAAAAAAAAAACCCACACAATGAGTCTTCGATGCAGCGTCCTGCTGAATAGATTTAGCCGAAGAGCGATTAAAGTATCCTGACAGATCTGCGAGTGTGGCACGAATGTCGAATCGCTGGCTCTATTGCGGACGGTTGAGGCTTGGGCGCATTCACATGAAATTAATTCAAACTCCGCCACCGGCATCTCGAGCCGATATCCGAAACCTGGTCCGTATCGCCATCGTTTCCTGCCCAGACCACAGGCGCCGCTAAAACGAAACAACTCGTGCCTTCTCCTTGCGGTCCTCTTTGGATTCTTTGCGCCTGTGCGCCTACTCATGCAGGACTCCAATCCTTTTCTGCCGACCTGGAGTCTGCGTTATGTCTTGCGCGCCTCAGAACACTTTCTCCCCGCACCGAATGTCCCCGTGGGCCGTCTGACTCGAGAGGTGATGTGCCCCAAGGCCCCCAAGTCGTTTCTCGCCCCCTACGCACCGTCACCCCCTCACTTGAGCACTGGTAGAACGTGCCCGTTGCGCAGTGCCGCATCTATTCTCCTTGGAGCAGGCGGCTAGGCTATTTGGTGACGGATCTGGATGGAATTCCCGCACAACTACGGAGGGGTTTCCCAAGCATTGCTTGTTGCTGCGGAGGATCACATGTGAGAATTCGAGATTGGCCTGATGATACGCGGCAGGTATCACTGGTGGAAGATTTCGAGTTTTTGAGTGAAAAAATTGGTGAAAATTAGTTTGGGTTTTACACAAGTTTTTTGCCAAAAATGTAGGTGAAAAACTCAAGAGTTTTTCAGCAGTTTTCCATTGTATTTCGAAATTTTCACCTAAAGTTGAAAAACTTTTGAAAATGATTCAAGTTTTTTACCTACATTTTTGGCAAAAAAACTTCTGTAAAACTCAAAACGTTTTTCACCAATTTTTTCACTCAAAAACTTGAAATCTTCCACCAGTGTATGTAAACTAACATATCTGCGCTGTCGAACTCAAGCTCGTGATCTCTTCGCCGGCTGCAGTCCTCTCCTGGGGCTGCACATACAAGACACCTCCACGGCCTTTGCGGAAGGCAGTTCCTGTGGATTCTTCCCACTCCTCGAGGTACTCGCACACTTACATTTCAGATGCTCTAGGTATCAATCCGTAAACGCCGGTTCGCCCAGAAGCTCGCATGAATCGTAACTGCAACTCTGCGACAACCACTGCCCTGGTCCTCCATCAGACTTTTGACAAATAGCTTGTGAGCTTGTACAAGGTCAAACAAGCCCACAAGCCCCACCAAATTTGCACAAGCTCCGCAAGGTCACAAGGTGAGTCCTCTTTCTCACAAGGTCACTAGTTCGACTCCGTTTAGTGGCAAAAAAAATCGCACAAATAGGAACCGATCACCGTGTCTGGGTGCGGCGCGGTTGCGAAAAAGTGCGGAGGACATCGTCCGAGTTTTCAAGACGTTGTCCGGGCTCGTTATGAATTTTATAAGAGGTGTTTTGTTCCCGCTTTGACCTTGTGAGCTTGCCGGCAATTGCCGACAAGCTCACAAGGCCAAACAAGCCACAAGTTATTTGTCAAAAGGCTGATGTCGGCACGTTTTCACCGAGACGAAATCCCTGCGAGCGGAGATCTGCATGAATTAATCATAATTCAATACACTGTAACCACCACACCGGCGAACTCTCCCCGCATTCCACTCTTCAAAAGGGCTTGGCTTCGATCAACCTGCACGAGTGTCGATGATCATGCTCCGCCTTGCGCCCCTTCTTTATCTTGCGGCAGCCAGCGCATATATCTGGCCCTCACCGCAGCTCGACGCGCTCGAGGCCATGCGCTTCGACCAGAACGGCGTCGTCCCCCGCCCAACCGGAACTATTTTGGGGTTCGTCGCCCCCTGCGATCAATTTGCATTCGGCGGGCTGCAAACAGGACGGGCTAATGTCCCCGACTGGATACGCGCCGTGAGCCGTCTCCACCCGTCCCGGAGAATTCCGGGCGCTGATTTGGCTTCGCAGGCGTACCACGATATGGCGACACACAATTCTGCCGACGGCTCCGGCGGCATGGATGCCTCCATTCGGTTCGCGGACGAGCAGGCGCGCCCAGAGGTGTGTGTTGTGCAGTGCGAGTCGTACACAATGGGTGTGCTAATGAGATACCCTCGCCCTCATTCCTCCAGAATGCCGGCGATGGGTTTCAGAACACTCTTGTCGCACTCAGCAGCAACGCGAACCGCTACATTTCGAGTATGTTCACGCGCGCGCGGTGGTCCGCACATGCTGAATGACCGCCCCATGACGCTGCAGTTGCCGATGTCCTTGCGCTCGGAACAATTATTGCTGTGGAGAACTGGCAAGTCCTCCATGGCCTGTACGTCGGTCCGTTGAAATTTTTAGCTCGCAGTGGGGGTCCAGAAATTGCGTTCCGCGGCGGCCGCGTGGACGCAGCGGAGCCTAATGCCCCCGGCGTCCCTGAACCTCAGCAAGACCTGCAAACCCACATCACCGATTTTTCCCGGCAGGGTTTCACGCAGGAGGAGATGATCGGCCTTGTAGCGTGCGGGTAAGGACTATGTGCACCAAATATGTGACCGGTCATCTCAGTGGCGCTAGGCACTCATTCGGCGGGGTTCAGCACGCGGTGTTCCCGGATATCGTCCCCGAATTGAACGACACCACAAACACCGAGTCCGTCGCGCACTTCGACTCGACCTTTGTTCACTTTGACAACAACGTGTGCGTCGCTGCACGTATCGTCTCAAAGTTTCACGCGTACACTCGCCGCCTTTCAGCGCAACGGAGTATATCTCGGGGACTACGCTAAATCCGCTAGTGGTCGGTTCGAACGACACCACGAATTCCGACAAGCGGATATTTGGGAGCGATGGGAATGCCACTATGCGCTCGTTGCGTTTGGGCCATTCGCCGATTTCGGGACTCGCTGACATGCGCACAGATTCGCTGATTCACCCGAGATCTTTGCATCGACGTGCGCGACGCTGTTCGCCCGCATGCTCGACACAGTTCCGCGCGCCGTGCCGCTCACGGAGGTCATCATCCCGCTGCCGGTGAAGCCTTCGGAGGTGGAGCTCAGCCTCCAGGGCGACACACTACTGCTGTCCGGTGAAGTTCGCGTACGCACCGAGATTCGCCAGTGACCGCCTCTCTGATCGTCTGTAGTTCTGGAACATGACAGAGGACCCAACTCGCATTGTGCGCCTGCTCTGGGATGATCACATCGGACGCACCACCGACAATAACGCCACCCTCCAATTCGCTGGGACAACCGCCCACTTTGGCTCCAGCGCAGCGTGGTACGCATTCCGCGAGACGTCGAATTCCTCCTCGATCTCCCTCAACGCCACGGCCGGTATCATAAAGATGCGCTTCACCGTAAACAGCAAGCTCGAGGATCAAGGTGGGATCGGATTCGCCGTGCAAGACAGCGTCGTCTTCTCGGAGACCTCGCGCCTTATTTCGAATCAGCCATTTGCGGGGAGATTCGACGTCGCGGTGCGTGTGGTGCTAACATGCTTATGCGCATGGCGATGGCTAACGTCGTGCAGGTACGCAACGACGTCAACCCGGCGCGTGTGTACCTCGAGGAGCAGGGGTAGGATGACGTCGGTCGCCCCACCATTGTCGAAACGGACATCACACCGCCCGTTCAGCCAGTTGCATCGAACGCCGCCTACTCCATCTGGAGCATCACCTTGACTAATTCCTCCTCCGCCTTGACCGAATACACCATCGGGGCTGTAGTGGATGGGGGAAAGATCAGCACGAACGTCCAGCGCTTACCGCTGTTTTTTTCCCCGTGCACAGCGTAAAGTGTGGAGAAAGACCTTCACGTTACTTTACACAATGGATGGTAAAATCGAGTTTACAGCCAGTTGCGGAACTTAGGGCGCGGCCCGATTTTTTTTTTTTTGGATGTTTTGGATATTTCAGCTCTACTGAGCTCAGTTCTTCACTGATTCCCTTGAAACTATGATCAATAGATTTGGCTTACAATTCCAGAGGGAATGACGTTCGAAAATACGTTAGAAGCGTGGGAATTGCCTATTTCGGCAAATTGTGAGGCATCTTCTCCTATCAGCTCTAGCATTAAATCTACTGATCCGATTGACTTAGTTTTTGGATATATCATACTTACATGCATTACCTAGGATGTGTCGTGCCCAGATTGTCAAAATACCTCATTATTCAAAAGCCTTACAGTATTCAAGTTCAATCAGTTTTAAGTCCCATGCCAGATGTCAACAAAACATTTTAATCGTTATCTGGGCACGACACATCCTAGGTAATGCATGTAAGTATGATATATCCAAAAAACTAAGTTAATCGGATCAGTAGATTTAATGCTAGAGCTGATAGGAGAAGATGCCTCACAATTTGCCGAAATAGGCAATTCCCACGCTTCTAACATATTTTCGAACGTCATTCCCTCTGGAATCGCAAGCCAAATCTATTGATCATAGTTTCAAGGGAATTGGTGAAGAACTAAGCTCAGTAGAGCTGAAATATCCGAAACATCCAAAAAAAAAAAAATCGGGCCGCGCCCTAAGTTCCGCAACTGGCTGTAAGTCCTTAGGATGGCTTGAATATCATAAATTCGTGCTCCAGGATTCACCGAACTGAAACCGTCGGCTTTCGCAGCGGACGACACCTTGGAAGGGTGTTCCGCGGTGCAGCCAGAAGCTTCCCTCTATAGCTGGGATGTGCATGCGATGACTGGCCGAGTTTCTCTTCCTAGGCTCGAATCCAGCCTGTCTATGAAAGCAAGCTTGTCAATAGGCCTATCTATTGACAGGTTTGCCTTCATAGACAGACAGTCACTGGTCTATTCTCTTCCGAAAATGGAAGGAAATCGCAGGGGATGAGAGTGCTGACGGGCATGAGTCTTAATTCTCGCGAATAACTTCAAGGCCGTGGCATCGAGGAATTCCGACAGGTGCTAATGACGGTACTCATCCCACACGCCCCCCTGCCAGCAGTGCACGACATCGAGAAGTCGGAGAATGGAATATGCTCCCCGGTTGAAGATGAGCGCAAGAAGCTGGCAAGAAATCAGCTAGGTTTTCAAACCCCGCAAGCGACCGGCATGATTGCGGCGCCGCCAGACATCCTTCCGGCATCCTTCCTCCGTCCTTTGCCCTCATGTCCGTTGGATCGATCTCCTGTTGGCGCTCTGTCGTAAGCGGTGTTCTTTTCCAGCGCAGTTTAGCGTGCATATGACACCACAAACTCCGCCTTCCTCGAGCTCTGAACTCTTCCTGAACTCGTATCTCTCGTGGTTGCACGGCTCTCGAGCAACTCTCCAGATTCTTTCTACTTCTCATCCTGCGTATGTCTTCCTGCATCTGGATCTTTGTAGTGGCCTGCGAACCCTTTTCCTCGCTGGAGATATATACTGTTATCCTACTCTCCATTTCGGTGTCTTCCATTCCCCCGGGACGTCCTGTCATGTTATTGATTGACCGTGCGACCTCGCGCGTCCGATTTGTATTAACTTGAGAAGACAGGGAAGAGCCTATCGTGTCCCTGACATATGCGCGTACTGATAAAAATCTATCTCCCCAGGAGTTACATGGCGGCCCTCTCGCGTCCTGCGTAAAATCTGATGATCTGCCAGGCGAGAAGCGAATTCACGCGGTTCTGCGCAGGTAGGTAGGTAGGTAGTATTAATACTTATATACCACACATCTCACCAGGTCCCTCATTCAAAGATGCCCCGCGAACCTACCGTGACTGACATCCGCGTGAACAACATCGTCGCTTGTCTGAACCCCGCTGTCCCGCTCCTAAAGGAAATCTCCGACGCGTTCGGCACGCCTTTCATCCCAGCGATTGCAAGCACGACTCTGTCGCTGATTACCGCGGTGCAGGTGGGAAGCCTGGATATCTAGTCTGGGTCCTCCGCTGACAACCCGGTGCCATCTTTCACAGAATGCAAAGCACAATAAAGAGGAATGCGCACAGCTGATGGAGGATGTTCACGGCTTGCTGTACGCCATCGTTGAGCTGCACATCAAGTCAGACGCAAGCAGCGACCTCCCGCTCGCAACCCTGAAGCAGATCGGGAATTTTGCAGAGTAAGCGTGTCTCCGCACCGTATGAGTAGACTGTTGACAAACGCATCGACAAGGACGCTTCATAAGGCTCACGTTTACGTTGAATCCCAGCAAGATTCCAGCAAGATCAAGCACTTCTTCCGGCAAAGCGAGATGAGAGCACTGCTCAAGGATTGCCGTGCGGGACTGCAGCAGGCTCTTGACGCGTTCAAGGTGACTATTATGCAATTACACACCAGATACAGGGGAATTGAGAATTATCAAGGTCGAGAGCGGCACTGGGATCTTTACCGACATCATCAAGATGCAACGAGAAACACAGAGGATGAACGACGAATTGGTCGAATTGATATACAGTCTGTCGGATACGACCACTTCAGACAAATCATCCTCCGTGCGTGGACCCACTTCTGAAAGAGAATGTTTATTGATCATGCAATGCGCAGATATATGACAAGCTTTTCAGTTCACAGAACAGGTATGATTTCCGGATACATTGACATAAGTAATCCGCGCCTCACGAGCCGGATCACAGTTCCAAGTCATTCGCGATGCTCCCAGCGAAACCCAGGATATTCCATGGGCGTGACTCTGAGCTTCAGGAAGTTGTGAAAGCTCTCACCCAAGGACCGGCACGGATCGCAATTCTCGGGGCCGGAGGGATGGGAAAGACCACACTCGCGACGACCATTCTCCACCACTCGAGCGTTGCTGCGAAATATTCAGATCGTCTCTTCGTCGCTTGTGACTCTGCCACGACGAGTGTTGAAGTTGCAGCTCGCATAGGTGCACATTTGGGATTCAAGCCAGGCCGTGACTTGACCAAGCCAGTTGTGCAGTACTTCTCAAGCGGCCAACCGTGTCTCTTAATTCTCGACAATCTGGAAACCCCGTGGGAGCCAATCGAATCTCGAGCCGGCGTTGAAGAGTTTCTGTCGCTGCTGACGGACGTTCCGCATCTCGCATTGATTGTAAGCCGCGTCAACGATTCTCTGCGGTTCGAAACCAACTGATGCGTCTAACAGATCACTATGAGAGGTGTGGAACGCCCATCAAAAGTTCGCTGGAGTCGTCCGTTCTTGCCTCCATTGAATCCCTTGAGCAACGATGCTGCTCGGCAAACCTTTATCGATATTGCAGACGATTTCCATGATAGCACGGACATTGACAAACTGCTCCTTCTCACAGACAATTTGCCGTTAGCTGTAGATCTAATGGCTCATCTGGTCGACGACGAGGGCTGCCCGAATATCTTGGCTCGCTGGGAGACTGAGAAGATCTTCCTGCTGTCTCAGGGATATGATCAGCGATCTAATTTAGCAGCCTCCATTGCACTCTCTCTTTCAAGTCCTCGGATCACATCTTTGCCTGGTGCGAAAGATCTACTGAGTCTGCTCTCAATTCTCCCAGACGGACTGGCAGATGCCGAGCTCCAGGGTGATCTTCTCGTCCCTGATGTCCAAAAATGCAGGACTGCATTGCTCCGCACTGCCTTGGCATATACAGACGACAAAGAGCGGCTGAAGACACTTGTCCCTATCAGAGAATATATCCAGCAGGTTAACCCTCCTTCTCAAAAGCTTGTGCAGCCTCTCCGCAACCACTTTCACTTGTTGTTGGATTTCTACAACAAGTACCACGGATCATCGGCTAGCGTGAAACTCGTTGGCAGTGTAATTTCAAACCTTGGCAACATCCAAAGTGTCCTTCTGCTTGGTCTCCAGAAGGACAGTCCGGGGATAGAAGAAATCATTCAATGCACGATATCATTCATTAGGTTTAACCGACTTACTGCCCGCGACTATACCCATCTTCTGGACCTCGTTCAAACCGTTTTGCCTCGAGAGCCCCAGCTCGAGATAATGTTCGCCACAGAGATATTTATGTCCTGGGCTGCACATAAGATCTCGGATCCAGAGAACATGCGCGAACGTGTAATAGTTAGCTTCGACGATTCTGTGGATCTTGTGCTTCAAAGTGGGTGACATTGAATACTTTGGACTTGCGCTAACGCAGGAACATTTACAGTCAAATTCTATATCGCAGTTGGGATGTACTACTCTGATAGGGAGAATAACATCTCTCAGGCCATCCAGTACCTGACCAAGGCCCTCTCATTGGCGAAATCTACCTCGGACATCGACCAGCAATCTGGCATCTTAGGACTAATGGCCGCTATCAAGTGTAGAATGGGTGAATATGTGTCTGCCCAAACACACGCGCGAGAGGCCCAGAAGTTTGCCGAGCTCTCGGTGAATTTATATCAGGAGGCGCGCGCATTACACATTGATGCATTGGCTTCCATGGCACTTGGAGATTACAAGGCTAGCATCTCCCTGGACAAGCGAGCCCGGGAGCTGCTTGATCTGTGCGGCCTATCTGGTGGCGGCATGGATCTTTCCATCATGTTTGCCCAGGCAGAGGTTCATCAGCTTAAATCCGAGTATGAAGAGGCATACCAGATATATACTCAAATCCTGAAGTCAATCACTCCGGAACAAGACCTGCATATTGAATCCTCCTGCTATCTCAATATTGCGCAGGTCGATGTGATGATGGGGACCAACAAGGATTCGATCGTCGAGAACCTGGAGAAAGCTAAACGGATGAGCATTACCATGGGCAATCATAGGCAACTCCCTTACTGCACAATGATGCTGGCAGATTTGAAGCTCCGGGAAGGGGAAACAGAAGCTGCAACGGGACTATTCCACCAATGCGTGAACTTGCCCCGGCGAGAAAATACCGAAATAATCAGCTACTGCTTGGAGCGACTTGGGGATGTGAGCCGCTGGAATGAGGTCGATCAGGGATGGTCCTCTGCCTGGGCTGTGGTGTACTTGGGACATTCATATAGGTTGAAGGCCGAGCTCGCCATATACAAGGCATTCCGCTGTCTAGGCGATGTCTCTCTTTTGCAAGGCGATGAAGACACAGCATTCAGCCTGTTCACTGTCGCCCTTGATGGGTTTACGCGGATGGATGTTCATCGCGGGAGGGCTGACTGCATAGTCCGGCTGGGCGATATTTCGAGGCAGAGAGGAGATTTGAAGAAGGCTTCCGAGCTTTGGACGCAGGCGCAACCATTGTTTAAACAGTCACTGCAAGCAAAGGATGCTGCTCGAATTGAGAGCCGGATTGCTGCTGTCAATCAGGATATTGCGGACACGGATGAAGAAGCCGTGCCAATTTTTGGGATCCTGGCGGCGCCGACCCCAGCATTGGATGAAAAGGATGATACAAAGAATGATGTGGTGGACAAAAAAAAAAAGGCAGGATTGAGCTTTATGTAATACCATGTGGTTTTCGTGGTTTCCCTTCCCGTAATCTATTCCGATTCGTGATTCTGCAGATATGTTCAGTGTCTCTAGGTAGGTGAGTAGCAGTCTGTTGCATGGTGTAACTGGGGTAAGTGAAGAGTATTTGTTGCACTGGTTGAGCATTTCAAAGTTTTCAGTGAAAATATTGGTGAAAAACTTCCTCCATCTTTCACACTTTTTTCACTGAAAAGTATGTGAAAAAATTGAATTGTTTTCAGTACTTTTTTCGAATTCAAGGTGAAAAATAATAATCAGGGTTCAGCAAAAAATGAGACATACATGCATTCTACAGAAGACAAATAAATGGCAAAACTATGAAACCCCAACAGATGTATGTATTTCCCCATCCTCCCGGATCATAGCCTACTGCAGTTCACTTACTCCAGCAAGTCTGTTCTCAATTGTGACCAGATCTTTTCTTTGCAATGATCCTTTGAATAGAGGACGAGCTTCTGTTGGAAACTATACACCGAGGAAGTCGAGAGCGGCGAGTAGCGCGCGATGAGGTACAAAGACAAGTAGGGTTGATGGTGTGACATGTAACACGTAACAGTATCTAAATTCAGTCTCGGCTCAAACTCTAACACACCCCCAGAGACGAGGCACCCCCATAAGCTGGAAAACCTTCACATCGAAAATTCGGCTTCATCTTCTTCCTTCAACGACAGTTCCTGCAATGCAGCCTGGGCCTCCTCCACTGTCGAACTCTTCTTCTTCTTTTTCTTGTTCTTCTTCTTCTTTGTCGGAGTCCCGGGAACGCTCGAGGTTGAGGCGGTGAGAGTCGGGGACGGGGGAGTAGGCTGATGATTGACATCATAATTATGAGCAGGATAGGGGACAGCATAAGCGGCGACGAAGCTCTCCCGGATCTCGGAGTCCATGGTGTCAATGTTGATCTCGGTTGGGAGGTCGTGGACAGCAAGAGCGAGGTGCGAGTTCGTGTTGATGGCGGTAGCAGCAATGTTCCCATGTTCGTGGTCACTGTCGCTGTCCTCATTGTCGGCGAGGTGAGCCTGGCGTTCGCGGTTGCGAATGATCCGTCGACGAACTTCATCAGGCATGATTGAAACACAGTACTGCGCGAAATGACCTGGGATCCCGCAGCGATGACAGACATCTGGCCGATTCTTTGTGTTCGTCCAATCAAACTCTTTGCCAGCCGCAGAATGCGACGAGCGGTCCGAGCGATGATGATGACCGCGGGCTGCGTAAGCTTCTACACCTTCAGGAATCTCACCCCCATGATTCGGGCCGGTAGATAAACCAAAGCGAGCAGCTTTAATGACCGAATCACGCTTCTGAAGGTCCGCTAACTCCCAAGCATTAATCGCAGCGACCATGTCCGGTATAGCACGCTGAGGCGATTCGTTCTGGAGGACAGTGGTGATAGGGGAGTAGACAGAGGAAAGACCGGCTAAGATCTTGTCCTGGACCATGAATGGAGGAAGAGAGACGGCAATCGCGGTGAGGCGACTCTCGGCGGTGACGACAGCCTGGAGGAATTCGTCGGCAGGTTTGGAAATATCATGGGAGAGGTTGTTGAACTGGGAAATGAGGATGGAGCGATTGGCGGGATCGGAAGTGGTGTAAAAGGAGGCAAGCTGCGCCCAAAGCAAGCGACCGCTTCTTCCGACACCAGCATTGTTAACCTTGGCTTGCACAGCTGCGCTCAGTGTGAGGTACAAGATACCATAGGCCTTCTGATTATCATTCGTCCAGTTCCGCATTTGGACAACACCGCCTGGAACGGGAACCGATGGATCGACGGCACTCCAAGAGCCATCTGCAAGTAAAAGAGCCTCTGCTTCAGGCTTCCAGGTCCAGTAGTTCACTCCACCCATAAGCTTCGAAATGTCTGATGGTTTAACCATGGCGAAGTGAGTCGGATGCGAGGGGAAAGTGGAGTGGCACAAAGACAAAGACAAAGACGGGGGGGACCGGGTGCTGATCGTGACAGCGTACACAGAAAAGAGGACCAAGATGTGCTTCTTTAGGCAGTGGTGCGCAAGCCCATAACCTGTTGGAAACTATACACCGAGGAAGTCGAGAGCGGCGAGTAGCGCGCGATGAGGTACAAAGACAAGTAGGGTTGATGGTGTGACATGTAACACGTAACAGTATCTAAATTCAGTCTCGGCTCAAACTCTAACAGCTTCTGTCCAAAGTTTGATTACCTCTGTGTTTCCTCCTCTCTGCTGTGCAATGTCTCCGAGCCGAAGCATGCAGTCGGCTCTACTGCAGTGGACATCCATGAGTGTAAATCCTTCCAATGCGACAGTGAAAAGACTGTGAGCTGTGTCTCTATCCTCCTGGACCATGAAGACATCTCCCAAAAATTGAAGGGCCTTGTGGAGCTCAAATCTCCGCTTCAACTTCCTTGCATACCCGAGGTATATCACTGGCCATTTGTACGACCAATTGAAGTCTGCAGGTGTCCAGCGTTGCATATCTGCAAGCCTCTCAAGGCAGTAGATCACTGTCCCAATGTCTGTGCCCAGTGATGAATTGAGATGCTGCTGAAATTCAGCCTTTGCAGTTTTAGTGTTCCCTTCTCTGAGCTGGAGGTCTGCTAGCACCAGCTCACAGTATGTGATGCCAGGGTGGAAATTCACGATATGGAGGGCGGTCTTTGCTTTGTCTAAAGTCAAGTACACTGTGTCTTCCACTGTTCCAATAATCACATCTATCTCTGCAATATTGAGAAGACTCATGCCATAATTCCAGGGATCTTTCTGAGCAGATGTATTCTGAATAATTTCAGTATAGATTTTGAGTGCTGCCCCATATTCTGATTTGAAGAAGTATGCATGAGCCTCATTCTGCATAATCCAATAATCAACAGAGCCTCCGCTCATGCCACAAAGGTTCAACAGCTCTCTGGCTCGCTGAGATAACCAAATGTTGTTGTTATGATCCCCTAAAACTCCACAACAGCGAGCATCAATGCCCAGTGCCAGTGCTTCCACAAATAGATTTCCAGAGACTTGAGCAATATGTCGTGCCTCATGGACATGCATTTGGGCCGCAACATACTTTCCAATCGCAAATTCCAACTCAGCCATTCGGTTCAGTGTGCGAGCCTGCTCCATGGTTTTTGCAGAGTTCCTTGCAATCATGAGGGACTTCTCCAGGAACTGCATTCCAAGGGAAGTGTTGTTGACATATTCATAGTAACTGCCGATTGTCCGATAGAATTTAGCTATAGTATATTAATATTAAGCTAGGGTTGAGACAAATGTTGATGGGTACTCACACTCGAGCAGCGGATCAGTGACATTTGACAAATGATTCATAGCTTGTTCCAACATTACTTCTGGAGTGAACAGAGAGCAGCGGTTGGATGTAGCAAAAACCTCAATGATGAACTCTGTTTCCAGTCTGCGATCACATAGTGGAGGTAACAGGCCTGCAATTTGTTCCATAAGCACGGAATGACTATGTCCAGTGTTTCGCTGGAAATGGTTCAAAGAGAGTATGGCTGAGATAGTATCTGTGAGATGTGCATTTTTTTCGTGCATACCGTGCAGCAACATCTGGTGTAAGTTGCCAAGATTGGAGGTTATTTGATTAATCACTCCCTTCGTCTGTACTCCACCATAGTTTCGGTATAGCTCCAGGAGTGATTGAAAGTAGTGTTGGAGTGGCTGGGTCAGAGATGATGAAGTAGGACACAGTTGCTGCATGTGCTCGCGGATTGGAGCCAGAACCTTCAGTCGTGTCTTGTCACTATATGCTAGGCTTGTCTGAAGTAGCACGGCTTTGCATGTCAAGATGTTGTTGATGGGGAGGTTACTTTGGATAAGCTCTATGTCTGAAAGGCCATCTGGAAGAAGTGACAGAAGGCACAATAGTTCCATGGCCCCAGATGTCATCCGAGGACTTGAAAGGGACATAGAAATTGATGCATCCAAGCTAGTCATTTTATTATGTCCTTCTGATAGCAAGGATGTCTTTTCTGTCTTCCATCGACTCAAAACACGTGAACAGCCCTCATAGTCCACCAGATGGGCCAAGAGATTCACTGCCAGGGGCATGTTATCTGTGAGCTGGAGGAGCTCGTTGACCTCGCGGTTATCATGAAAATCACCGGTAATATCCAGGAAAGTCTGCTGAGCAGCAGCATCAGATAAGGGTGCCAAGGGAGGCAACAATGGGCGAGTCCAGCGAACTTTGGCAGGTCGCTCTGCACCTCGCATTGTGATCTGCCCAAGTTCAGTTCAAGTATATTATTTTTAGCCCAGTTTGCTTACTATCAGTGCAAGATGTGGTATATCAGTCAGGAGGGATATAAATTCCTCAACCCCACTGCGTGACTCCACTCTCTCCCAGGCTGTTTCGAGATTATCCAAGACCAGGAGACATGGTGGTCCTTGACTAAAATATTGTACCACCAGTTTGGTGAGATCTTTCCCAGGTTTCAAGTCTAAAGTGAACCCAACCAGGGCTGCCAGTTCAATGCTGGTGGTTGCTGAATCGGAAGCCACGAAAACCCTATCATCATACTTTGAACTGATATCCGGATGGTGAAGTGCTGCTCTTGCAAGACTTGTTTTCCCTATTCCCCCGGCCCCAAGAATTGCTATTCTAGGTGATTCTTTGTTGAAAATTTTGAGAATGTCATTCAGTTCAGATTGACGACCGTGAAATATTGCAGGCTTTGCCGGCAAAATAGCGAATGAATTTGAGCTTTGAGAAGGGACCAATGAGCTTCAAGCTAGGAGTGAGAAGGACACCTACCTTTTTTGTGAATCAGTGCCCTTGTATATCTAATTTCCGAGTCATGAGGTGTTGGCACCATAGAGCAGGATGTCCTTACAGAAGAGGACCTGTCGGAATTTTGTTCATCCATCATATTCACAATCAACTCCAGTAATTCTTCATGCAGCTTCTGCGTGTTCTCCTGCAGTTTGAGAGCATCTGTCAAAATTGTGGCACCAGTCTCAATCTATGTGTAACTGAATTCATGGACGTATTCAATAGTAAAACCAGGACATGCCTTGAAGACCTCCGAGGCTTGCTGTAATCCTGCACGACACTCATTGAAGAGCTTATTTGTCTCATTTTGCCGGAACAATAATCTCAGTCTGTTGCCATCTCGTTGGGCTTCACAGAAAGTGTATATCTTGTGCAATGTCCTATAAAAATCTGTAAATCACAGAAGAGTTTGGTTACATGTAAAATATACTTTGTGAAATTCCCAATATGTTTCAAGGTTGCGGGTGGTAGGATACCTGCCGGCTCAGACTTGATATGGAGTTGGATAATAGCATAGACCAGTGTATGTATGTTCTCCAGTAACAGGATGCATTCATGTTTGTTCCTCTTTACATTCTGAAACACCAAGTCAGCATGATGAGAGGTCTCGCTCCGATCTCTGACCTGCAATGCATTAATCAAGCCGAGCGTTGTGTTTGAAATGGCTTTCACAAAAGGTGTGCCAACACCATTGTAGAGCTCATTCAGGAGAGTCATGGCAGGAGTCAAGGCGGCTACTATGGTGGCAAGTCTGAATTGGATGTCCATCGGATGGTGGGGCATCCTGGGATGAGTGGAAAGTGGCGACACCTGGGGCACACTTATATATATATATATAGGGTGACACGGATCTTGGCTGTATCACCTTTTCGGACAGGTGTAAATTCATCAATATCTCTCTTGTGTTAGCCTCTGATGAGTGTCAGAGAATAGCATATAAAACGGGACAGGACCCGATGGAGGAAGGAGCATAATTAGTCCTGATCTTTCGCCTGGCTGCAGGCCTTTACGTGTTCCTCGGTGCACCCTATTATCAGGAGCTATGAAGTGCGCCCCGCTAATCTCCGAACTTGTCACTTTAGCCATATTGGAGGCACAGCATGGACTCTAAGGAGATATACACGGAGCATCTGAATGCACGCTGACGGGTGCGAGGAAGTTAATGCAGCGTCCTCCTACTAGGGCCCGCTGAGAAGTAAGGGAAATTTGAGGATTTCCGGTGCGAAATGGACAGGCTTGCATATTCCGCCAACTTCAGTCAAGCACAAGCACAAGCCGAAGCGGCAAGATTTGGGATGCTACCGGTCAAGCAATTCGGTGTACGCTAAAATGGGAAGTTCAGCATTAAAATTAAATCGCTAGAAACAATGGTAGTCCAAGGGGTTGTGCGTGACTCTGCCATGGCCGACAACATATTTCAATTCACTGCTCAAAGGAAGCACATCGAAACATAATCAACTCGGACTCAAGCATAACCGCCAAATAACCGCACAACAACCGCTGCTCAAAACCTCAAAGACCACCGTGAACGGTTCAGATTCACCCTGATATCAAGGGGTATTTATTTACAGGCCTGAAATTTGATGAGGATGGCTCCGTGTTGTGAGAGGGAGTGGCACTTACACCCGCATCGCCCGGAAACGCGCTGACACAAGTGAGGCCAGCGCAGCAGGGCCCGTGCCTCCCATCGTTGCACGGCAGGTCTGCTTTCTGGCAGCCTTGGCAGGTCTATATGAAGATGATGTAAAGAAGGCAGAGCTAGCTCAGTCCTCCGAGGCAAATTTCCACGTACACCAGTCCCAGTGCTTGGAGTCGCGCTGATGCAGGAGAGGCCGGCGCAGCAAGCCCCAAAGGCACCGTTGCAGGACGAGCTTTGTTGCTGGCACGCTGCGGCTGCCTGGATGTATCCCAGAAAGCCGCCAGTGCCGACGAGGAGGGATAAAGTGTTGAAGCGCATTGTGATGGGTACAGCCCGGTTCTGGTCTCAACTCGAAGTAGGCTGGGCCTTTTTATATTCCACAAGAACAGGAAATGCCAAGGAAAGACTGTATAGTGGGCTACGCGAAAAATGTCAAAGAGCCGCCATTGGGCAGGTACCAGGCCTGCGTCTGCTATATTAAGACTGCGTATACTACGCAGCGGTATAGCGAACGGATGGAACAAAAGGATCTATCATAATCTATAATAAGGAAAGCCGCCTTCAACACAGACCGCATAGGGGTGAGGGTCCTGGACTACTAGGCATTAGAAACAACGGAGATGAGCTGCTTCGCTTATGCCGAGCGTGACAGGTCGACTCGCGAGAATTCAACCAAAGATGATTATCATGTCACATGAGGTAAAGAAAAGAAGCTGGCCACCGTTCATAGTTTCTCAGCGAACATTTGACCGTCTGGCCGAGTCGTAGGGCTGTTTGGACGAGAGTGAAGAAGTTTTGCCTTTGAGTTCGTCTCGAAATACATGTATCGTTGATTGAGTTGCTCACAGAGTTGAATAAATATTGTTCCACGGTGCCACCTTGTGCGAAGAATATCAGTGTACGAGTTGAAAACTGTGACACAGAGTTCGCTACAGCGATGGGCGTGTAAGCACGGGTGTGTTGAGTTGAGAGGACGGGGCCTGCCTGTCAAGCGCGAGATGGGTCCCTTCGCTTCACTTCCCAGCCTCAACTCCCCGAGCGAGCCCGGGAGCGAACGGCTGAGTGGCAAGCTGATAGAACATTAATGCCCTTTGCTTGAGATAACACTCCTCAAGGCATGATGTCATGATGATGATTATCATCCGTGTTCCAGGGGGCAGAGATGCAACGGCGAATCCATCCACCGTCAGGTCCAGGTTCAAGTGTCTGAGCATATATGTATCTGCGTAAGAGGAGATCAGTCGGCTACTCGGGAAATTTTAAATAGCCACGGCTATATGTGCCTCCCAGTTTGAGATCCTTGTCACCCCTAGCGGTATTCATCTTCTCGTTTAACACAATTTTTGACAAGAGAAGCGAGGGAATATGAACGTGGTCTCAAAATGAACACTTCCCAGCGCGCCTGAGTGCTGGAATCAGTCTTCTTTACGTTGGTGAATGAATGGATAGAGTACAGGGTACGCTTTGACATTTTCCTAATATCTTACTTTCCCGGGGATTTGATCCCAAATGAAGAAGACTGGCTGGTCGGGCGAAAATAGGCTAGCGCAAGTAAGCACACAAGTGCTGCCCATGTCAGACACTCTGGCGCACTCGAGTCCATTCCGATGCTTCAATACTGTCCGCCTTTGGACACGCCTCGACTGCCCCCGACGCGAGCTTGCGGCATGTTGAAAAAATGAGGCTGTGCAGATCAGATAAGAGCATATCAAATCGTTGACGGATCATTTGTCCCACGCGTCTTGCCTTCAAGTTCCGCCCTCATCTTGCCACCATTCTGCCTTCATCCACGCGCCAGTAATCGTTGCTGGCCCACGCGCTCCCACACGTTGATCCGACGTTGGCACTATGATCTGCGATCGAGTTCGTCAACGGTCATACGACTGTTACCTGCTAGTTCCCTGGCTGCGTCTCCTTACCGAATGGCCGCAGGAAACTTCGAATCTTTCATGGTGAGTTACCCGTGTTTGCGGAAATGGAGCCGGCTAAAGCTGAGTTTACGCTCGCGATAGGCTCCCGAGCACTCCTTTCAGACTTCCTCTAATCCAGAAACACGAATTGACTGCGGCTCCTGAGTTGGCGGCATTTCCAACGCGTCGACACGCAGCCTATGATTACCCTTATCTCAACTTCGAACTTGTCCGCAAAGGTCCGCAAGCGAGAGTGTTAGCGAGAAAAAGCATCAACGGCGATCCAAGGGCTGGCGATCTGGCTTGACTCACTGTGGCTCGTCTTGAATCTTCTTTGGTGTCCATGGATCCGCTTGTTTATCCGCCAGCTTTCCTTGATGTGCTGTCTATCTGGTCCGGGATTCCATCTGTGCAACCCCATCGATGTCATCTGAATCATCACGTAGACCACGATCTACCAAGGTATGTACATGCGTGCGCTTCCGGTTATTCTGCTATGGCTTCCGCTCACTATCGCGCTGGGACCACTCCGAACTGAGACGATCTGCAACGCGCCCGACGCGTATCATGGATTCACGTCATTGTCAAGTACTCAGACGGGGCCAATTAAATGAGCCCGCGTGCAGTGAATGATCATCACGGAAAATAGCGCTCGGCTTGTGTGGCATTCCCACATACCCTGGCAGTCGCTTTTGCTGTCCTCATCCTTGCCAACCCTGGATGACCACGAACGTCGCGATAGCGGACGGGCTCGATCCGCTGGTGCAGTACACCGGCACCTGGGCCAACGACGGTTTCGGGACGCCGGAACAGTTCCAGCGCACGGCTCGGTGGTCTTCAGTCCAGGGGTCCACCGCTTCTCTCTCCTTTGTCGGTACGTCCCCCTCGTTCTCCTTGGCGCTGCCACTCATCCGTTCCACAGGAAGCTCCGTCACCGTCTTCGGGACAGTGGGCGAGCCGCCGATCGTTGCCGGGCAGACGCGGCCGCAAGTGAGCTTCACTTTCGTCGTGGACAACTCCATCACTGGGACGTACACACCTCCTGCCGACCTCACGGGCGTAATCTACCACGAGCCGTTCTGGGCGTCGCCGCCCTTGGGCGACGGCCCGCACACGCTCGTGATCACGCAGTCGGAGGCGGCGACCATAGGTATCATCCTCCTCGACTACATTATGTGGACCACGACCTCCTTGGCGGTGCCTGCGTACTTCATCGACGACCGTGACCCGCGCGTGGTGTACACGCCGCCGTGGCGGCAGTTAGGGTCCGACTCAAACTTCCTGCACACGTCGCAAGGGTCGACCAACATCGGCGATTCGCTCTCGCTGCAGTTCGAGGGTACCGCGATATCGCACTATGCCGAGATGACCGCGGTCTCCGCCCCTAACATCCTCAACGCCTCTTTCTCCCTCGACGGCGGTCCCCCCGTGTTCTACGTCCCGGTGCCACAGCCCTCGGCCCAAATGTACAACGTACCTTACTACTCCTCCGGAGTCCTCAGCCCTGGGAACCACACGCTTGTTGTAACGGCGGTCGGCGCGGAGGCAATATGGACGGATTATTGGCTTGTTACGCCAAATCCTGCCTCGTTCACGACTACGTCTGCATCTGCGTCTGGTACTTCAAGTTCCCCAAGTTCAACGAGTCCGACGATGTCACCAACCACCACGTCCACGGTGACACCGAAAAAGAAGCACACCGCGGCTATTGCAGGCTCCGTCGTCGGTGTTGTGGTTATTCTCTTCCTCATGCTCGGCGCGGTGTTTCTGTGCCGAAGGCACCGGCGGAAGATTCAGAGACAACGTGATTCTATTGATGGTGCCTTTCCTTCTTCTCTTTCGCGGGCCCATCCTCTCCACTTTCGCGTTCACAATCTCCTTCCTTTCGCGTTCCTGCCCCCTCCCTCCCTCTGTTTTCTTTTCCCCTTTCGCTTTAAACCCAACTGACCAGGACCCTCAGTGCCGATGGCCCAGGCGCTGGACGTGGCGGCGCTGGAGGTGACGCCGTACCCAGGGCCGGTCACAAATGGCGCTGCGACACCGACACACTTGGCAGGCTCTGGGAGCCCTTTACTGGACGCCCTTGCCGAAGACACATGGCGGGACAGAGGTACGAGCGGGGAGTGGGCGGGGCCGAGCGGTGCAGCGCCGCCTGCGCATTACGCAGGGCGAAATAACGCGCTCCCCGAGGGCATCGTCGGTGGATCGCCTTCTGCGGGACCGTCATCAAGCAATCCCATGTCTCCGCCCCTCGCCGCGTCGGCCAGCGGAGTGCTTCCGAGCGGGAAGAGGACGCGATATGAGGCGCCCCCAACGCGTGCCGCCGCCTCCCAAGATGGGGACGCGGAGATGTCGGAGGAGCCGCCGGGGTATGAGTCTGCGTGGGGCCACAGTAGCCGAGCGTAGTTACTGTCCCGCAAGCAGGATTCATTCATGTACGTTCCGTTATGGTATCCGTGGTGTTCCTGCTGCTTCTCTCCGCTTTTAGGATTGGGACCTGGTTTACCATCTCCAAATTAAGGTAAGTTCCCCATCTTGGATCTTCGCTGCGTATTTCTTCTGCTGTGTGCGGCAATTTCAAGGAGATGAGATCGAAATCTCAAGACTTGTAATGTTTGCAATGTGCTCCGCACGTAGTTCCCCTTTTTGTTTCGTTTAGTGAGGTGTCGGGAAGTTCAGCAGACCAGCATTTCTTGCAGAAATCGACATTCCATCTATGCAGCTGTCTGTGTGAGTCGCGCCTCGTTCAACAACCTTGCTGCATTTTGTTCGATTCGGCATCTTGCCCTGTTGTACACGAACAAACATCGCAAACTGGCTACATACAATGCTATTTTTGTGGGAAAGCCGACGCCAAAAGCAAATTGGTGAAGCTTCTATATGCGACGGGCCCTTTAAGTTTCTACCTGCGAGCGAGTTAAAAAGTGAGAAAACTCGAGCGACACGTGAGCGCGCGGTATATTCAAGCTCGATCCGACAAGTTCAACCTCCCATCGAATTTACTTTTCAACGGGACCAACAAATCAGATCATACGTCCTCTTACATTAATGATAGCTCCGTTGCATCGTGTTCGCGTTCTGAACACCTTGGCAGCAAGAGGACGCAAATACAGATGGCTAACGTGCAGCCAAGCTCTTTGTCTACTCCCTTTCATTTTAGGGAGCGGTGCAGGCACCGTGATTTTGGAAACCACATTGAATAGAAAGATTTGAACACGGCCGGCTGAGATCAATCGACCTGTCATCACATGAAGTCTCGGAGACGGGGGGGAGTGCGAGATCCATAGATTCATCGCCAATACTACAGATACCAAGTTATTCGAAGGAAGAAGTTCTGCGGCTTGAAGAAGCACGCTGACTACCCGAGACGACGCACGGCGATGGCAAACTTCATGCGGTCGGACTTGGACGATTCCGGGACGAGCCCGCCCAGGTAGTCCTGCATGAAGACCTCGTCGAGTGGTGCCATGCGCCGGAGGTCGTCCTCGGTGACGTTGGCCGCCTCGAACAGGGCGAGGTATTTCGGGTCGAGGGCGGAGCCCTTCACGAACTTTTCGAGGAATGAGCTCCCCGGGGAGGCCTTGGGGGCGCGGCGGGGCCGCTGGCGCGGGCAGGGGTATCAGAGGTGGTGCTATAAGTACGAAGAAAAAACGAACGTTAGGGGCGGGCGCACTTGCGGCGGCGGACGACGAGCTCGACACCACGGGCGGGGAGCGGGCAGTCTGTTCTGGCTGTGGGAACGTCTTCTGCCGCGGGGCGCGGCGGCCACCGCTCTCTTGTTGGCGCGAGTTCCTTTCCTGGTCCCGTTGGCGCACCATCTGCACGTGGAACCACAAGCATTAGCCATGGCGCGAGCCCCCCGCGTGCGCGCGACGCACCTCGTCGATGATGTTCGCGTGGGTGGCGCTCGCTGCCAGCACGCCCGCGTCGGCCGAGAGGTCGTCGGGCGGGATGTATTGGTTATGCGCGGCACGGCGGATGACCTTCTCCGACCATCCTGTGCGCGCCGTGATCACGCTGACGGTGAATTTGCCAGTGGGATGCGCACGCAGAGCGCGGCAGAGCGCGCGGTCGGCACGCGTGAGGGTGCGGCTGCGGGGCGGTTGAGGCGGCATGCGGGAGACGGGCGCTGCAGAGCGGCGGACGGACCTTGCATGCTCAGTTGACGCGTTGGAGGGCATGGGAGGGCCGATATTGTTGAGGGGAGCAATTGCGAACATGGAGGGCAAATGTGGGCGGCCGTGGAGCCTCTTTGGCCCTCAGACTGAAGTGGGTCTTTAAATGAAGGGCCGTTATTGACCGGCTGTGGCGAACTTCCCTGGCATCTCCAGGGTCTCCGTTGATGGAACCCGCTCTAATCTGCGTGGTCGTGCCTTCCTAGAAAAATTCAACCCAAAACAAAACATCCGCCCCATGGCCTACGAACGCACAGTCCGCTCGTCCGTTGAGCAGACGCCCCGCGAAGACCAGAGGTCCAGGATAAACAGCCCGTCGCGTGTCGGGAGCACGGCCGCGGCGGTCCATCAATCTGGCTTCCGTCCGAATCAGGATTTTTTTGTAAGATGGGATCGGGAAGTCTCACGCTTTAGTTTTGGTTACGACACGAGCGTCCGAAAATGCCCGCACGCCTGCCGAACTTGACAGACTGGCCTCATCGAGAGTTGGATGGGCCGAGCGCGACACAAATGGTGGGTCGGTAAATTAAATGGCCATGGTAGCTTCGAAGCTGGTATGTGGTGCGCGGATGTCGTTAGCGGCGATTCCGCCGATGGCTATTTAAATCTTCAAAGTTCAAGTGCTCTTCGTCTCCAGGGACGCAAGTCTGCAGTTGGTGGCAGGGCTCTATGCCCAGGCATAATGTCATAATAGTTATGGTGATGCAACTAGAAGCGGTTGTCCAATCAGCAAAGGAAGGGTATGTCCGGGGCCTTGAGCTTGTGTCCAAATTGCGTGCGGTCTTTGTTTAAATCGAAGTCGCTTCCCAAGTTGTCCGTGCCGATAGTGACGCGTCCTCGGCCATGTATTTCTATGGGCATCGAGCTTGGGTTGAATAACGACATGTCTTGACAACACATACGGCCACTGGTACTTATAAGCTTATCTTGTTTTCGGTTGAGAAATCAAGGCTGTGCAGATTAGATAAGATATTACAGTAAATCAGCCGGCAGATCATTTAAATTTGTCCGACTCGGCTTGCATCTTTCTGCCTCGTCCAACCGTCATCCATCCACCGTCGGCTCCGCCATCAGACTCTTCTTGAGAAGGTATCCCTCAGTAGCTATAGTCAGCAGTCGTAGCGCCCACGCGCCCAAGCCAGCGCTGCGTTTCTGCTCTAGGCCTGCCACACTCCTTTCACTTCGCCATCTTGCGAGCGACGCTCACTGGCCCCGAAGTTCCAAACCTACTCTTGACATGAGACTCCTCCTCAAGTTGTTGTGGAGCGGCGGAATCTCCCGGGTACTCTGGCAAGGCTCCTTTATTCATCTTCTGCTGACGTCCGATAGAAATCTCTGCTGCTCCGAGACGCAGGCCCTTCTTCAAACTCCCAGCGAAGTGGCCGAGAGAATGCTTCTCCTTCTTCTCTGACATTTCGGTTCAATCTCGTCGATGTGGCGAGGATCCGGACTCAGACTGGCGAGCTTCACCAGTGCTCCGAGCCCCGGGTGCGCTGCAGTCCTCCGATTCAAGTGAAAGGAGACCATTCTACTGGTACGCCATTGCTTAATAATTTTCGGATCTATGCAACGCAAATATTCGTTTTGCTACGGATAATAATACCCCCCGGCCTCACACGAACCCAAGCACAGTGCCCCGCGCGGTCTGAGGGTAGTGTTATCCCACCCTCAAATGTCTACATTCCCGCAGACCTTTTCCGTAAGTCCCAAAGGAGTTTGACTGAGGGTAATCCACTTTAGAGCACTATTATTTCATTGAACCGCCGGGTTTCTTATAGGCCATTTTGTGGCCATTTTGAAGCGTCGAGCGTCGAGAGGCGGCCTGCAACTTGCACCAACGGTGATCATCAAAGTCCACCGATCTGGTTTCAAGCTTGACTCGGGTCAGCCTCCATTTGTGGGGCAGTGCTGGCTCGTTTCCTTGCTGCCCTTCGATCTGATTGCTTGAACATCGGTATGTTTCGACTGGCCGTATGGGAGCTTCTCACCCGGCGTACACCATCCTTACTAGCCCTTCTGTTTGAACCTCAGCCTTATCCCTGGTCTCGTCTTCGAGGATCCTATAACACCTTGTTAGGCCGCGTTGTCCAGTCCTACTCAATTGGCTTCCTTGGGGGTTTCGCATGCGCCGGGGAGGCCACGTTGGCTTCCACCACCTTCAATCATCGCACTGGGATTCTGGGAATTTCTGGCTGATTCCTGGCCTCGGTATCATCACTCCGAACGACGAACTGAGACGAACTGCAGTCTAGCGACAATCATAGATAACGGCAATGTGAGCTCGGGGCTAATTAAATGCATTAGCCGTGCAGTAAATGATCATCACGGAAAACTAGATGCCCGCTCGTTCCCTCCGAGTCCTCCCACGGCCCTTGCAGGTCCTTGCCATTGCAAGATGACCACGAATGTCGCGATCGTGGACGAGCGCGACCCGCTGGTGCACTATACTGGCTCCTGGCTTGACGGTAGCTCGGAGCCGGAGCCTGACGCGTTCCAGGGCACGACGCGGTGGTCATCCATCTTCGGCTCTACCGCGTCTTTCTCCTTCGTCGGTGCGTCTCCTTGGTCTCCCTCCCAGTACAAGCTGCCCTCTCACCCGCGCCGCAGGGAGCTCCGTCAGCGTCTTCGGGTTTGTGTCCGCCGTGCAGCCGGTGCAGGTGAGTTTCACCTTCCTAGTGGACAGTACCATCAAAGGAACGTACACGTCCCCCACTGGCCTCACTGCGGACCTCCATCACGAGCCATTCTGGGCGTCGCCGAACCTGGGCGACGGCGACCACACGCTCGTGATCACGCAGGCCGGGGGTTCGGCCGACGGTGTCCTTTTTCTCGACTACATCATGTGGAACACGACCTCCGTCGCAGTCCCCGCGTATTTTATCGACGACAGCGACCCGCGGGTGGTGTACACGCCGCCGTGGAGGCAATTTGGTTCCGACCCGGACTTTCTGCACACGTCGCAAGGGTCGACGAACGTTGGCGATTCGCTCTCGCTACAGTTCGACGGCACCGCGATATCGCACTACGCCGGGATCAACGAGGGCTCCGCCGTCGATGTTCTCAATGCCTCCTTCTCCATCGACGGCAGCCCCCCCGTGTTCTTCGTCCCGCCACCGCAGGCCTCAGGCGTAACAAATAACAACCTCTACTACTCCTCCGGCGTCCTCGTGCCTGGGACTCACAAGCTTGTGGTAACGGCGGAGAACATACACACGGTCTGGGCAGACTATTGGCTTGTTACGCCGAATCCTGCTTCGTTTTCTGCGACTCCCTCTCCATCTTCGTCTCCGTCTCCCTCTGGGACTTCGATTTCAACAAGTTCGCAGGCGGCAACCACGTCACTTGTCCCACCGAAAAAGAAGCACACAGCGGCTATCGCAGGCTCCGTCGTCGGTGTCGTGGTTCTTCTTCTCTTCCTCCTGCTCGGGGCGCTGCTTGTGCGCCGCCGGCATCGGCGGAACATTGCGAGGCAGAGGCCTCGCGAGCCTATTGACGGTGCATGTCCTCCTTATTTTACGTTCACAACCCCCGTCCTTTCGCATTCCAGCCCCTCCTCTTCCTTCCGCGTTCTCTCCTCCTTTCTCCTTTCACTGCTGACGAAAACACGCAGGACCGGGGGAAAATGACGCTGCGTCGCCCTCGCACTTCGCAGGCTCTGGGAGCCCGTTTCTGGACATTCTTGCCGGGGGCGCTTGGCCCAATGAAGGTGCTGAAGGTACCAGCGCGGAGTGGGCGGGCCCGAGTGGTGCTGCGCCGCCCGTGCTCTTCGCACGTAGGAGCACCGGGGTTTCTGGGAGCGCCGCCGGAGGATCGTCTGTGTCGGCTTCTGCGGGGTCATCATCAGGCAATGCCTTATCTCCGGCCCCCCGCTTCCTTACGCTCGCGTCGGGCAGCGGGGCGCCTCCGAGCGGCAAGACGCCACGGTACGAGGCGCCCCCGACGCGCGCCGCCGCTTCCGAGGTTGGAGATGGGGAGGTGTCAGAGGCGCCGCCCGGGTACGAGTCTGCCTGTGACCACAGTAACCGAGCGTAGTTTTGCTGTCTCGCACGCCGCTACGTTACTCCGTGATATACATGATGCGGTCCCGGATCGTGTGTTCGTTCATGTGAGACTCCAACCCGCGAAATTCCTCCAGACTTCGCCTTATGATGATATATCATATATTTTGAATGGTTGCATCACCCGAGCGCCGTTCGCGCCTCGACCTCAGGCTCACTTCATGGCCCGCCGACCCGCGCCAGCACACCGCCGCCCCACCTCCACCTCGGCTTCCCTGCAGCCCCGCAAACTCGCACCGGCACCCTCACACGCCCTCACATCCCCGCCCCCGCATTGGCGCTCCACCGCCGCCTGCGCAGCACCGCCGATGCGCTCGTCGGCGCGCGCCCCACCGCTGTACCATTGGCTGCTCGTGCTCCCGCCTCCGTCTCTCTGCAAAAACCGTCTCCGGGAATCACTATGAAGGGACAGGCTGGCGTGATCCGGACCGCCGGTACCTCTCCATATCTGGCAAGTCTCATTGTGCATGTTCGCTGGTCTTGTATTCTTCCGTGCATTTAATGACTTTCGCGAGTGGCATCCAACGCAGAGGCAGTATAGGTATAGAGGGGTTTCTGGCCGGGATGAGACGGATTCTGACTGTAATTTTAGTTAAAGAGCTGAGATACGGGGACGACTGAAGGACTGCTGCGATCCAAGGGACGACTGGATCGGTTTCCCAGACATCGACCACGGACCGAATTGATCGAGCCGGGTGTACCCCAAAGTGATAATCTCCATAAATTCTTGATTTCGGTGGTATATTAGGGAGAAGGAAACGCCCACACTTCCATTCAGCTTTGCACACGTCAGTGGATTTTCCCTGAAGCCAAATCCGGTATATAGTGTCCCATTCTTTCAGAAGAACCCGACGAAGCAATCCACTCATTATCATTTCCAGCTCATAATAGGACTGTCCATTCATACATATATGCAGCCATATGCATTCCACTAGCTACTATGACCCTAGGATCCGCCATTCGTCCTGTTTTCAAGTTTGGTTCAACAATTAAGGCTGTGCAGATAAGATAAGATATGCGGCGGATCAATACTTCCGATTTGATCCCGCTGCCACGGAAACCTCTTCTCTCCTACAATCTCTGAAGGCAAAGAGTGAGTGTCCCTGATGCAGGCAATTCACCTCGCTACTTGTTACTCACCGAAAGCTGTTGATCAGCAGCCCGAATCTGTATCCCAATGATTCACCTTACCTTCCTATTTTCCTTGTTGCCAACTTGCGAGTCGCGTCTCATCTAGTGGTCACTCCCTTCTAAATCCTCCTGGCTGCCAGCCATTATGGAGTCCATGCAACCCAAATTCTTTTGCTTTGGATATTCCCCGTACTTCTCGCGCCGAACCTTGAATTCCTCAATCTACTCACTATCATACGATCTCACAATCGCAGCATGCCTCTATCCACATGTGGGCTGAGTGAAACTTCCTCGCGCTACGGTCTCATCCGGCCATCTCGGTTGAATGGGATCTTCCCACCTCTTCTCGCCCCTGTCGTCGGTACTACTCGTTCAATCTGTTAAACCGGCTTCCGATTTTGCCTACCTACTCATCGGAATGCTGCTCAGTGGATCCTGGTTTGGATTCTTCTTCTTCTTCTTCTCATTCTGGACCTCACATTGCGCTGAACTGCGCCAGGAAGTTAGCTTAGCCTCCGCCCACTTTGAATCGCACAGGTCGCTCCCACGCCGAACTGAGGCGAACTGCAACGGGCTGCAATTGGGCTGCAACACGCAAGCGCGACAACCGTGGATACTGACTACAATTAAATGCATTGGAACGCATGCCTTGAATGATCATCAGCCGAAACGTAGCGCTCGGCTTGTACGAAATAGACGCCCGCTTGTCCCACCCACATTACACGACATGACTACGAGCGTCGCGATCGTCGACGAGCGGGACCTGGACTTCGCCGGCACTTGGACCGACGGTGGCACTCCGGAAGAGTTTCAGAACACGACACGGTGGTCGGCCGTCCAGGGCTCCACCGCATCCTTCTCCTTCGTCGGTGTGTTCTCCTTAGTCTCGCTGGTGCGAGCCGCTCGCTCATCGTGCCACAGGGACGTCCGTCACCGTTTTCGGCACTATCGTTGACATACACCCGCCGCAGGCGACCCTAACGTTCCTCATCGACAACTCCATCACGGGGATGTACACGCCGCCGGACGACTTGCCTGAGAATACCCACCACCAGACGCTGTGGTCATCGCCGCAGCTCGAGGACGGCGCGCACAGGCTCGTGATCACGCAGACGGCAGCGCAGTCGGTGGGCATAGTATTCCTCGACTACATAATGTGGAACACGACCTCCGTCGAGGTCCCCGCGTACTTCATCGACGATCGCGACACACGAGTCAAGTACACGCCATCATGGCAACAGTTTCAGTCCGACCACGACTTTATGCACACGTCGCAAGGGACGACTAACGTCGGCGATTCGCTTTCGGTGCAGTTCGATGGCATCGCGATATCGCACTACGGCGACATCAACGAAGGTTCCGCCGGCGATGTCCTCAACGCCTCTTTCTCCATCGACGGCGGCCCTTCTGTGTCCTTCGTCCCGCCACCGCAGGCCTCGGGTGTAACAAACAACAACCTCTATTACTCCTCCGGTGACCTCAATCCTGGGACCCACACGCTTGTGGTAACGGCGGAGAATGCACACACGGTGTGGGCGGATTATTGGCTTGTTAAGCCGAATCCTGCCTCGTTTACATCTACGGCTGCGCCTCGGAGTTCAAGTTCGCCGCCGCCAACCACGACACCGTTAGCACCAAAACCGAAGCACACGGCAGCTATCGCAGGATCCGTCGTCGCTGGCGTGGTCCTCCTCTTCCTCCTGCTCGGCGCGGGGTTTGTGCGACGGAGGCACGGGCGGAAGATTCAGAGGCAGAGGCAGCGCGAGTCTTTTGACAGTGTGTTTCCTTTCTTCTCTTTCACTTCTCCGCCTTCGCGTCCACATTCCCTTCCTTTCGCGTTGCCCCTCCTCCGCATTCTTGTTCATTCCCCCTTCCCCCTTTCGCTTTCAGGCCGAATCCGGGACGGATGGATAATATACTGACGACCCACAGTGCCGATGGCGCAGGCCGCGCTACAGGTGACGCCGTTCCCAAGTCCCGGGACAGATGAAGCTACGACGCCGAATTTTGTAGGCTCTGGGAGCCCGTTCTCTGACCCTATCGCCGCAGGCGCAACAACGGGCGGAAGTGCAAGTAGGGAGTGGACGGGGCCGAGTGGCGCTGCACCGCCCGCGCACTTCGCCGGCGAGAGCGCCGAGAGCGCCGCCGATGAGTCCTCTGCATTTGCTACTGCGGGGTCGTCTTCAGGAAATCCCTTGTCTTCGCCTCCCCGTACCCTCACGCTCGCATCGGCCAGCGGTATGCTCCCGAGCGGAAAGATGGCGCGATACGAGGCGCCGCCAACGCGCGCTGCCGCTGCCAGTGATGGGGATCAGGGGCCGCCAGGGTACGACGAAGAATGAGGAGTAGCTATGGTTTCATTATTTTGGCTTCGCTCATGATTAGTCAAGAGGACGTTTATATCCGTTCGTCATGATAATGCACCTTGATGTCCAGGTGCCGAAGTTGATTCGCCTCTTCCAAGGTTCCAGCAAGCTTCCGCATTTTCCCAATCATCCTGCGCGGGAGCCAGGCCGCGCGGTCGGAGATTCTAGCGCGACGGCTCCAACGCCTACCCGAGCGGCGGCAGCAGCCTGGCGCGGCACGGCGTGTTTGAGCTGCGCTCGCGGCTTGGGGGCGAGGACGATGCCGCGCGCAAGACGTTACATGGCGGCGTGCAAATCAAGCTCGACCGCGTCACGCTTCAACGGGTTGACGGGCTCGAGAGCGTGCAGGAGGTGATATCGGAGGACAAGTACAACAGGGCGGAGGTGCGAATCTTTCTTCTTCTATACTTTTAACACGACTATTTTTGCATTCGGATTGGCTGGGTGAGACGCCTCCCGCTTGGGAGGTTTGAGTGTCGCAGAGTGCGCCTCGTCACCTTCAATCAATTTCTCAGGCTGGAAATTTTTCTGACCCGGTATGATTGAAAATGAACCACAAGTCTGAAAATGGAAATTGCCAGTGAGCGTGGTTCTCGGCATTCTTACTCTCTCCAGTTATTAAAGGTAATAGGTATATTCTCGTTTCCATTTTTCATAAGTATCATGACTTCCGATGAGTGCAAAGCGAAAGATCACCGTGCACAATTACGTACAACTGCTTCGAGAAGGCCATTCACCAATACGGGTCCCATCTTTCACACGTCTGACTGTTCTGACGGACACAGGAACAGGCATGTACAGCCTCGTCTCCAGCCCTCTTTTTCCACCTCCGCATCCCCCATCCGAGAATCTTAGTAATGAGTGAATCTACTCCAGCGCCCTATATCGAGTTGTTGACCCCACAGACAGTGCTGCACCCGCTGTTTGGGCCAGCCGAGCTGTCGTAGCGGCCGCAGGTTAGAGAGGGTTTCAATTTCAGAAACAATTGTTCATGGGGTCGTGATTCAGTGGTCTATTTCTATGATTTCATGCTGACGATTTCAAGTGAGATTGAGATGTATCAGGATCGACGCCGACGCAAAATATGGCTTGGAATGTTCCTCCCATTGCGGTACATCCCAGCTCTGTACCAGCTGGTGATGATCGGGCCAGTTATGAATGACGACTGGGATTTATCGGTAGGTTGCTTTCTTGACATCCATATTGAGCTGCTCTGATGAGTTTAGAGGTATCCATTCCCTGTTAACCCTTAAATACATACTAAACCACTTCCTCCTTTCGCAATAGTTGCTCGATGTGGGACAAGGCGGCACTGGGTCTCGATACATCATTCCAGATAGTCTATATCTGTGAGTTAGCGCAGTCTCTAGTGACGCACGACATTCACGATGTTTTTAATTTCTAGCGGTCATCTGCTGGAGAGTCAAGTCACTAGCTGGCAAAGCTATCGCAATTCCAGTTGCACTCCTTGGTTACATATCGTCTGTGATCAATGTAGCCGTGTCCAACCCCTCCAACTATGCGCAATGTCGCCTCTTGAGCGCGTCCCCAACCGCCGAGTGAGTGTACCTTATTCGGACCAAGGCCTGATTTACGCACAGCGCTGTTGTCAGAATCGGTAAGAAAATATCCTGTACGCTGTCGCTCATATCTGAGAGGCCTGGTAGTCATCATGCAGCCGCGACACTTGTGTTCCTGTGGAAATTTCTGGCTCACTTCAGATTTAGCATGACGGCGGATCCTATTATGTCGTTCCTCATCACGGAAGGTGAGACACTATTAACTCAAATTTTACCTGGTCTATCACTGACAGGACTCAGAAATCAAAGATTTGATGTGCGCATCTTTTGGTTTCTTTGTTCTCTATTGAAACACCTTACTCAGCCTGATTTTCGGAATCATGGCGATGGAGGCCGTGTTTGTCCAGGTGAGAGACATGCGCCATTTTTTTGTGCCTTCCATTACTTAGGCAATTGCCAGATTCCTTCTGTAAGTGTGGCGATATCTCTCTGGAGTAGCCGATCCCTGAGATGGTTCCAGGCTCGGACGCACGCGCGAAATTTCATCGTACCTTTTGTTGATTCGTACGCCCTTCTCGTATTTCTCTATTCTCCAGCGCTCAAACCTCTCGGAAAGATTAACGGCGGTATAAGCCACGAGATTCATCTTGGAGCTGGAAGAAAGAGCCAGGACAAAAATGAGTCGGCGGATCTCGACGGCACCCTGCCAACGGAGGTCTTTAATCCACTCGTGTCCCCTGGGCCTACCACTGATATGAGCCATCAATGTGGATATGATGATCGACCCGCCAAAAGGGCTAGATTCGGAGGGCTTTTGTGTTGATCGGAGATTCATTGGACAATGACAGAGATCGTATCTGGCAATTTACTCTCCTACAAATTTTCTTGGTACATCATCTACAATGGTTGGCTCACTCGCGGCTTCGCTTCTTGTGATGACAAACTTCCAAGGGATGACATAAATGGTCCCTGCGTCCAATCCACTATCAAAATCTAATGGCGCTCTGCCGAACCTTCCATCAATTTTTTCCGCGATGGGTCCTCAGAGAGTTCGCTTTGACCGCCTTCCAAATGCGGCTGGCTGATGGTGGATAGTTTGGTGTTGTTATGAAGTTCCACGAAATTCCCGAGATGGTCACTGCTCTTTCGCCGCGGCTCGAAGGACTGGCTTCTGCGAAGGAGACGCAAAGTGGGCTCCTCGACTTTACGACAGGCTGTGTAGTGCCAGCTCAATGACGTCCGCGGTCTTGAATAATGCCGATCGATGCCGATCATGCCACCCCCCAGATTCTCCCTCTTATGGCTTCATCCATTAACTTTAGAACCCTGACCCCATCTATCGTATGAAAAGGACGCTAAATTTAACAGGCGACGTCATGCTACAATTGGGTTCTCTTGGATAGATTTTAATACTACCCATGGTATGTCCCTTCCTGAGCTGATCTAATCATTTTTACACCTCAAGTTCCCAGACCAGAGATTGCTGTGGCTCCGGGAGCCTCCGAACGGCCGTTGTATAGCTCCCACATACCTCAAATCATGTTTTAGAGGTCCCAGGACTTCATACAAAATCCACACTAAAAAGTTTTTTTCAGACCTCCCCGGGATCCCCCCCCCCTCCCCATATCCGAAATTTTAGTCCCGACAGCCCCTTGCGCGGAACACCCACACGAGCCAAATGAAGGCATCAAGCTCATCAGGCCAACGTCCACTAACAGTGACTGCTCCCTTGCTCCTCTCACCTTCTACTAAGGGTGACGGATTCCTATTGGCTTGTTTAGACTTGCCCTGGTGTTGATCGGCTCGTCTTCCTTTCTTGATATGGGGTGATTCCGTGCTCGTCGCTCCTCATCGCGCCTTAATACACACCGATTGCTTCCTTCTACTCTTCGCTCCTTAAATACGATGATTGCTTGAGCCCTTCTCTGGCTGTATAAAGGCAGGGGACCGCGCTAGCGTCGCAACAATAGGGTGTTTCAGAATTAGAATTTGGGGTCCAACTCGTGCCCCAACTCGGACCCCCAACTTGAGCGAAGTCGAGGCACAAGTTGAGGCACAAAATCAGAATTGGATGTCAAGTCGAGCATAAGACCACGACTCGACATCCAACTTATGTCCCAACTTGTGCCCCAACTTGATGCCCCAACTTCCGGTTCTCGGGTATCAATACGATACCGCGAGGCGAACTCTGCCTCAACTTCGGAGTTGGGGCAGAAATATCTGCTTTGGTGTTTCACAATTAAGGCTCCAACTTGTGTCCCAAGTTGGCTCAAGTTGAGGTCGAGTTGGGGCACAAGTTGAGGCACAAGTTGGAAAATTTTAATTCTGAAACACCCTAATGGCAAGCATCACCCCAATTCAGCCTTTCTCCCTTGGCACAGACACCATTTATCTCTCCAGACGACCTTTGCCTGTCGCACCTGATAGGCACTATAACTGGGAAAACCAACCCGATGCAAGTACCAGCCCCCAAGCCCATGCCGGTGTACCCTCCTTAACGCCGTAACGCAATGTCAATCTCCTTTCCTCAAGTTACTTTTCTAATGGACTCCGTAGCTAGAAAATGTCGAATCGAAAGGCACTATCACCCCGGACCCACGCACAGTGGTGAGTGGTTAACCCTGCATTTAGTTCCGCGCCTCTGAATTGGGAAACGAGGGAGCTTTTCTGGACACTGTCCTGGGTTGACGCCACGTCGGCACGAGTATCTGGCGTTTGTGAAACAGGAGGGAATGTGGCTTATTAGTGGCCTCACAGATAATTTCCACAAGCCGAGAAGTGAATGTAAGCTGCAAGGTGTCTCGTACATGTGATTGACTCGAGAAAAACTAAGGATTGAGCTGTCATGAAGTCGTCTAATTTACCCCGAATGCTGGAGCCTCGAAATATAAATTTATGGAAGCAAGTGTCGAAGTTGAACTGCGAAGAGAATTTCAAGACTAACACTTGCGTGTTGAGCGAAGTCAATTGCTGATGTGCGTATATGTACGCGATGATTGAACACCGGTCACCGCCCATTGACAAATCTTAGTCTGCCATTAGGCGTTTGTCCCCCTCGAGCCGAGCTTGCTTGCCTCTCGGAACTTTTCACAGAGAGGAGCTGATAGATGATAGGAAGGTTTTGAGGTAGGTAGGTAGGTATGTAGGTAGGTAGGTAGGTAGGTAGGTAAGTAGCATTAGTTTCGATATACACTACACCATAGTAGAATAGTAGCATGGGCAGACCTATACGGCGGCCCACAACTTCCTCCCCTTTACAAACCGCGCGACGCCGAAAAGGGCCGACCCAACGAGCGCCATAATGCCCTGTATTCGCCTCGCATCAGGATTTATCTGTCGAAGTGGAAACGGGACGCACCGAAAACAAAATGAGATGCCGGAAATTTGGGATCGTTTCTTGGCGGATAAACACGCCGCCGATTGGAGTACCGGCGAGCGCGCCGGTGGACATGAAGACGAACGCCATGCCCACGCGCGCGCCGACTTCCTCTATGGGCGAGATCTGCGCGATGCAGGCCTGGAGCGCATATGCATTAGTTTATCTGAGCAAAAGAAGGGGGAGACGTGGAGAGAGCGAGAGAACAGCTCACGGAGATGAGCGAGAAGAAGGGCCCCGAGGCGAAGCCGTAGACGGCTGAGAACGCGAGGAGGTTGGGCTGGGCGGCGGATGTGTACCAGAGCGCCAGAATGAGGATGCCCGAGAGCATCGTCGAGAACGTTATTACGTTGAAGCTGAAGGTGCATCAGTGAAGAATGCGCAGGATGTGCCAAAGGACCGACGCACCGCCCGACGCGATCAGCGATGAAACCGGGGCCAATGCGCCCCACGATGGCAGTCGCGCACATGATGGCAAGGTAGTACGGCGTCAACGCCGTCTCGCCGCCGTGCGCAACTGCCGCGTACAGCCCGACGTAGAAGAACGGGTTGAACGTCGAGAGGATGGTGAACCACCCGCCGAGGCAGAGAAACGTGTAGCACGGGTCGCGGAAGGCGCGGAAGGCAAGGAGCTTGGACGGCGCGGGGAGCGGCTTCGGTGAGCGCGGCGTGGTGATGGTGAAGGTCGCGACGGTGAAGCAGAAGAGCACGATGAAGGCCAGAATGCGGATGGTCCATCCTACACAAAAAATGAAATGAGGCCGCGCCGAAGGAGAGAAAGAAGGCGAAGACGTACCAAATCCGATGCGTGGGATGAGCCTGTTGAGCATGATGGGGTAGATGATGCCACCAATGCTGGCCGTGGCAGCGGGGAAGCCTATCGCGAACGCCAGTCGGCGTTTGAACCAGTGCGCGCAGACTGCGAGCGATGGGAAGAATCTAGCAATGGACATATATTGAATCAATTGTTTCTACATCCTAAAAGGTGGGGCTCACGCGCAAGTCGCCCCGAGGCTGAATAACACCGCCTGCGTTAAAAATTGCTGATATATTTGTTGGGGCTGCGAGATAGAGAGCATAAAAAGCGCGAAGCTGCACACAACGCCGCTTGCAGGTATCATGTACCGTGGGCCAAAGGCGTCGAAGAAGGCTCCGGCCAACCCAGCGACTATGGCGAAGATGTGTTAGAGAAGCATATCAATATTGTACAGGATCAGACCTACAGAGATACATGATGAACAGCTGGATGGATCCAATCATCGAAATTACCGTGGCGGAATAATTGGAAAGATATGTCGTCTCATAATAATCGTTGAACGCGCCGTAGCCGTTGACAGTCCTGCGGCGGAAATTAGTGGCCCGTTAATTGCAGAGAGCGAAACATACCCGAACGTGCCGAGGCCGACGAGGCTCGCACCCACGACACTGAGCCATGCATCCAAGCCGCCATCGGGTGGTCCTGCGGGGACTAGGGGCTTCTCGCCGTCTCCTTTTTCGACATCTGGTAGAGGATATCCCGCGTCTATTGTGAGGGTCGGGGACTCAAGGGGGACTGCGTTAGAAGACATGCTGCAGATATCTGAGAGCTCATAGTGATTTATGAAGTGTAGTCGGAAGTTGATCGGAACGAGATTTCTAGGAAGCTAACCGGAACGAGATTCTAATTTTAGCTTTCAGTCTGTGTAAGCGCCAAGAGTCGGACAAGACGCGTGAAAAAAAGGAACATGACTCGGACCCAAGCTCGGACCGATTCACCACTCTCACTAGCTTACCAACAGCACATCGTGAAACGAGGTTGAATGATTTCCCCCAAGCCCGATTTGACAGACAAATTTGTCGGCATCTATCGAGGCTATAAAAATTATTTCGGAATTAGGACGCTGAGAGAGGTGCCAGGCACTGTGACTGATAAATCTCTGAGGGACATCGGACAGATGGCAATCGATTTGATGTGGAATTATACAAGACATTCTGGCACTGGAGTTGTTCAGTTAACGATGAGACGCAGCTAGTGAACCGGCGACTCACCAGGCTTTATAACAAGTACTAAACAAGCGATATGTACAGAGCGAGGACTCCAAAGTTTCAAAGGCGTTCGAGATACTCGCAGGCGTCCGCAATCCGCAACGACAGTTCCGTAATCTAAGCATCATCAGGGGAGCGAACGACGAAAGGTGCCAAACACGCACATTAGAAGGATGGAAAGCCTGGAAGTGGTCCCCAGGGATATCGAGCACTTTGACCGCGCAGTGGGCGAGGCGCTGCCACCCTGCGACGCACGTCTGTGGGTCGCTGCGGTCGGCGAGCCATGCTGGCACGTCACCGACGGGGATGCCCGCCGGGCGGAAGCCCACGCTCGAGCGAAGCAGCACGAGCGGCGGGCAGAGGCTCGCGGTCGCGTGCGGGATGTACTCCCCGAGCATGCGCACGTTCAGCGCGAACTGTGCCTTGACGAGCGAGCTGAGCTCTGAGCGCCCCCCGTCGCGGTCGAGGACGGTGTCGATCAGGGCATCAGACAGTGGGGTGTGATTAATCGGGCTAGGGGAGTCGATGAGGAGGACGCCCTTGACCTGAATCCCGCGGCTGGTGAGCTGGAGCGCGACCTCGTATGCCGCGACACCGCCGAAGGACCACCCTATGGATGGTAAATGAGGAAGATAGCGCGACAATACGGCACGGATGAAAGCTCACCGCCGAGCAAAAGCGGGCCAGACGTCGTGCTGAGGATGTACTCCACATACGCCGCCGCCATATCCACCAGCGCCTCCCACGGCCGCCCGCTAGTGAACCGGGGATTGTGTATCCCCCAGATCGCGCGGTCCAGGAACGAGAGGCGGTCGTAGTAGTTCACCAGCCCACTGCCGTCATGGATGAAATACAGGGGAAGGCGGCCGCTCGTCTGAGGGCGCTGGATGAGCACAGGCATGGTGTCGAGCTGCAGGGCTCTGATGATCCACCCGAGGCTGGCGCTAGGCAGCACGTTGGCGGGCCTCGGGGTACTCTCCAGCGGCACCGCCTTGTCCGGTTTGACGCTGGAGACGAGCGGCATAGGCGACGCCTTGTCGTCTTTGAAAGATGAGGATTTGGGACTGGAGATGTACGCCTGCACGGCACGCGGTGTCGAATACGTCGTGAAGAAGTCGGTGGGGAGATCGAGCCCAAACTCGGTATTGAGGGTGTGGAGCACCTCGATGGTGGCGAGTGAATCCAGGCCAAGCGCGTCCAGATCGGCGTCCGCCCCCAGACTGTCGATGCTCACTTCCAGAACATTCGACAGGATCTGGATGACGTCGGGTACGCCGTCAAGCATCGGCTGCAAGGTCGTCTCATCGAGGAGGGTGCGCGGGGACGACGTGCCCTCGCTCACGGTCCGTGTCATGCCGAGTGAAGAGCGCGGCGAGGCCATCTCCTCGCTCACTGCCGGCGCCACGCCAAGAACGGGCGTTGAGGACCAGACCTTCGACTTGACCGCCCGACAAATGTCAGAGACGGTGGTGCAGCACGAGAGATCCCGCACGTCAAGCTCCGCGCCAGGGAACTCGCCTCGCAGCCCGCCGAGTATCTCAATCGACATCATTGAGTCGACTCCGATGGACGTGAGGTCCGTGTTAACGCCCACCGCGGACGCGGGGATGTCACACGCGTCGGAGACGATCTTGAGGACGATTGCGTCCACGTCCCCGAAGCGCGGGGGTAGCGGCGAGTGGCTCTCTGTCCTGGCGAAGAGCGGGGATTTGTTCTGCGGCGCCTGCTCGAGAGGCTTCCCCGCCGCGAGCACAAGACTCTTCTTCAAGCTACTGAGGCGCACCCGGCGGAAGTGCATCCCCTTCATGTGTGCGACGATGCGGCGCGGGTCCGCGACCTGTACCGCGTATGCCTCCGCGAGCATCACACCCTCCTCAGGCAGCCACGCGTTCGCGCAGTACACGAGATACGGTTTGTCGTTGTCCACTAGCGCGGGGAACACCTTGACGACGCCGACCTGTGTGCAGATGTACGCGTCCGCGAGCTCGCCATGCATGTTCGCGACGAAGCCCGTGATGTGCAGGAGCGTGTCCATCCACACTGGGTGGACGACGTACCGCCCGCGCTCGTAACCCGCAGGCAGCTGCACCGTCGCGCAGCCCTCCATCCCGCTCGCATCCACGGAGAGTGTCTGGATCGTATGGTACTGTTCAGCGTACTCGACGACGCGCGGAAAGATGACCTCGTACGCCGTGCGCGTGGAGAACACCTCGGGCGGCGCCCCGACCTGCGGCTGCACGACCGCGGCGATGCTCCGTGTGATGGAGGGCAACACCTGCACGAACTTGGTGGTGGTGCGTAGCGTCGACTGGTACTTGAACTCGCCGCGAACGTGCAGGGTCTCGTCCGCCGCGCCGGCGATGCGCGAGCTGATGGTAAACGACCCTTCGTGCTGGAGCAGCTTGATGTTGGTGACAATCGTGCGCGGCACGTCTTCTTCATACACGAGCGGCTTCTCAAACTCCATGCGGCGCAGTACGACGTGGCTGTCGTGGTGCACGAGCCGCAGGTGCCGCGCGCCGAGCTCTACGCCCGCGAGCACGAGCTCTATGTAGACCGATGCTGGGCACAGCGGCATCCCGCCCACGCGATGTCCCACGATTGCCGCCGCGACGTCTCCGATCGGCGTCTCGAAGACGGCGACGCATCCGTTGTCTGCGGCGGGGTACTGCACCCACCGTCGCAACACCGTGTACTCGTCGATAACATCACGGGCGGCGCTCGCGCCCTCCACCGCCGACGTAGGAGTGCTCTCCACAAACGGCACCCAAAACTTGGTCTGCGCGAGCGGGTACGCAGGCAGGCTCACGCAGCGCACGGGCAGGTGCGCAAACGCTGCGCGCCACCGTAGCGCCGGCGCGAGGCTCGAGATATACAGCGCCGCGAGGCTGCACGCGAGCGACGTGGCGGGCGCGTGCTGTCTGCGCAGCGATGGGAGGAGCAGCAGGTTCTTTGGCAGCGCGGGGTGGGCCCTGAGGATGGGTAGGCACGTCGGGTGCGGGCCGAGCTCGATCCACGCGTCGACGCGCTCGACGGCGAGCAGTGCGCCCACGCCGCGCTCGAAATACACGGGGCTGGCACAGTGGCGCGCAAAGTAGCTTGGCGTGAAGACGGTGGCATCGCCGGAGGCTACAACGGCGCCGAGCACGTTTGAAACGACGGGGATGGTGGGGGCTCGGAGGGGGACGTGTTGCGCAGCCGTGGTGAGGTCCGCAAGAAGAGGATCCATTGCCGCGCTGTGGTACCCGAACGGTACGGCGAGAAGCGTGCTCTTCGCGTCAGTCTGCGCCGTGAAAGTCTTGAGCTGGTCGAGCGGACCCGCGAGCACGCAGTCTGTGGGACTGTTGTAGCATGCGATCGTCAGATCCGGAACGTCACTGGCTGCGCGCAGGGCCGCCATCGCGGCGTCGGGCCCGAGGTTCACCGCGAGCATTCCCGTCGAATCGAGAGTACAGTTGCGCACCATGAGCCGCGCGCGCATCACTACGAGTAGCAACGCATCCTTTAATGCGAGTACGCCCGCCGTCACCAGCGCCGCGTACTCCCCAAGACTATCAGATAAATACATCAGGACACTGCTCGCCGTATCAAGAAAGAAGCTTACCTATGGCCTATAACGGCCACGGGAACGACCCCATACGAGATCCACAGCTGCGCAAGCGCACACTCGAGCGCTACGATGGCCGCCTGGAACGCCTCCACCTCCTCCAGTCTCGCTAGCCCGCTCCCTTCCCCTTCCTGACCGAGGATAACCGACCGTACGCCGGGGAACCCCGCCCCGCGCAGTACCACCTCGCACTCGTCGATGCATCCGCGTACCAGTGTGCACCCTTCGTACAGCGCGCGCCCCATGCCGAGGTACTGTCCGCCCTGCCCCGGAAACACAAACACTGCCTGCGCGGGCACACCCATCGGCTGCTGCACCACCTTCGCGCCTCTAAGCTTCTCCGCGAGCTCCGCGTGCGTGGTAGCGACGGCCGCGAGGCGCCATTCGCATAGTTGCCGTCTTGCAGTCGCGCTGTACGCGATGTCCGCGAGCGGCGCGTCGGCGGTGGGCAGCCACTCGAGGTACCGCACGCGCAGCTCTTCGAGTGCGTCCCGCGTCTTCGCGCTCAGCCCCACCACTACCGGGACCCCCTCCGTCTCCGCCCGCGGTGGCCTCACATACTCCTCCACCAGCACCGCGCAATTCGATCCCGCGGCTCCAAAGTTGTTCACCAGCGCCACACGAGGCGTGCCCGTGACAGCGGGGAGCCACTCCACCTCCTCCGTGGGGATGACGGTGTGGTCCTCCGCGAGGGGCGCGATGCGCGGATTGAGCGTCTTGAGCGAGATCTGGCGCGGGATGCGCTTGTGCTTGAGCATGAGGAGCAGCTTCGCGAGACCCGCAGCGCCACTAGCCGCCTCGAGATGCCCGATGTTCGCCTTGACGCTCGTAATATGCAACGGATTCTCCGCCCCGCGCCACTTGCCCGCGAGCACGCTCCGGATGCTCGCCACCTCGTTCGGGTCCCCCGCCTGCGTCCCCGTCCCGTGCGCCTCCACCACGTTCACCCGCGCCGCCGGCACGCCCGACCTTTTGAGGACCTGCCGGAGGAGCGCAGCCTGCGTTGGCGCGTGTGGGTATGTGATGCTGTGCGCGGCGCCGCTCTGGTTCACCTCCACGCCGCGCACGAGCGCTAGAATGTTATCGCCGTCCGCCTCCGCGTCGCGCAGGCGCTTGAGCACAAAGAGCCCACATCCCTCGCTGCGCGCGTAGCCGTCCGCGGCCGCGTCGAACGCTTTGCACTGCCCAGTCGGGCTGAGGAAGTGCCCGCGGTCGAGGCCCAGGAACATCTGAGGGCGAATCAGTTACTGTGGTTTTGCAGGCTCGGAGGGGACGCACGTCGGGGCTGGAGACGATATTGACGCCGCCCACCAAAGCAGCATCGCAGTCCCCGTTCATCAGCGCGCGCACACCCTGGTACAGCGCGACGCCCGACGACGAGCACGCCGTGTCTACCACGACGGACGGCCCGCCCAGCTGCATCGCGTACGAGATCCGTCCGCTCAAAAACGCGCGCAGCGTCCCTTAAATTCACCACCGTCAACACCTCTCCACTAAAATCTCAAGACGAGTACGCACCAGTGCTATAATACACATCGATCTCCTCCCTCAAATTCTGCACATAGTCGCTCGTCGCCGCGCCGATGTACACGCCAAACCGGGCGGGGTCGGACGACGGCGTCGCACGCGGGACATACCCAGCGTCCTCGAGTGCCGCGTGCGCGGCGTGCAGGAGGACGCGCTGCTGCGGGTCCATGCTCCGCGCCTCGCGCGGGCTGATCTTGAAGAACGCGTGGTCGAAGCCTTCCGCGTCCGAGTCGGCGAGGAAGTTGCCCGTGTGTGCTTTCATCTGACGCTTCGGATTCTTCTCTCCATTGCTCCACGCGTTCCGCCCAGTGCCACTCTCATCCCGATTCTCATACCCAGCGACGTTGTTGGTGCGAGTGGCATCGCCGGTGCCATTCCGATTCCCGCTGATAGCAGTGGTGTAGTCCTCGACCTTGAAGCGGTGCGCTGGGATCTACACACAACACGAAAACGTCATCCAGTCCATGCAATACGAGTCGAAAAAAAGATTGGGTGGTGCATTCGCGGATCCGAAAACGAGGAGAAATGGGTCGAAAAGGAGTTGGAAGGAAGCAAAGAGTGAGCTTTCGCAAAACGTTCGAAAGACAACGACCGACCTCCCTGACAGTGTTGACGCCGTTCTGAAGCAACTCCCACAGCCGCTCAACGTTCGGCGCGCCCGGCACGTTGGCGGCCATTCCCACGATCGCGATTGGCTCGTAGCAAGGCGCGGGCACGTGTCCGGGCGCGTGGGGCGCGTTTGCATCGAGGCGGAGGGAATCGACGCGCCCAGAAGCGGAAGTCGAAGCCGAACTTGACGAAACGTCGACAACGACCGCACACGCCCCCAGCGCGCGCGCCGTCATCCGCGCTACGCTCGTCCCGGGGCCGAAGTTGAGCAGGCGCACCTTCCTGGCGCCGACGTCGACGAGGAGGTTGTGAGTGACGATGTCCCACCTCACCGGCTGCGTGAGTATCATCCCGAGCACGCGGTCGATAAGGCTCCCGCTGCCCCGCTCTTCGTCCGTGGTACTGGAAGTGGAGCGGAGCACCTCGCCAGAAACTGTACACCGCACCGGAACCCGCAGCTCTTCTAAGCTCGGGAACCGTACCCGGCGGCGCGCAAGGTCGACTTTTACCTCCGCGAGTACATTAGCGAGGACGGGCGCGTGGTAGAGCGTGTTGATTTCCAGCGCTGTCTTGCGCACATCCGGGGGCAGGAAAGAGGTGAAAGTGGCGAGCGCGCGCGGATGCCCGGAGATGGTGATGCCGAGGGGAGTAAGGGCTGCGATGCATACCTGCATGGCTCTATCAGCGTTTTGGCTTTGGGCACGGCGAGAGGAAAGCAGAGAGGGACGCACCCCTTCGAACGCGTCTGTTAGGGCCTGCGCCTCGTCCGGCAACACACCGTGCAGAACGACGCTCCACGAGCCCTCCTCTTCCTTCTCCTTCTCCTCCGTGTCTTCCACGTCGCTGAGGCTCAGCGTGTCCGCTCGCCACAAACCCATCCTCACACCCAGCCACAGCGCGACGCGGAAGCCCTGCACCGCGTTCGCGATTAAGCTGCCGAGGTCGGGCGACGCGGCGACGACGCATGCAGAGAGCATACCCGCGGAGAAGCCTAGAACCTCCTTCCACCTCTCTAGCGCATCTGCCACCGGTGATGTACTTTCGTCGGACTCGAGGACGAAGGCGAGGTAGCGCAGCACCTGTACCAGGAACAGCCGTACCCCCGCCAACACCGGACTCCGCTCCTTCTCCTCCGCGTGCGTCACGGTGAGCAGTGTCTGAAGCCCCGAAAAAGTGGGCAGGTCGATGCCAATGCGTGCAAGGTCGGATGGAGGAAGGGAGCGCAGCTCGGTGTGGAGCGCCTCGTGGCACGCCGCGAGGAGCGTCGTGCCTGCGGGCGTCCGCGCGTCTTCTCTTGCCTGCGCGAGCGCGGCCTGCATGGGGGCGCCGTGTCCGCCGAAAAGCGGGATGTCAAGCCTGTCGGTGGTGCTGCTGGAGATGTTTACGATAGCTGAGGTGGTGCCCATGCTGGTGTTCTCCCCACGCGTCGTCGTCGCACTCCGAGTTTCTATCCGATCTGCTGCTCCGCGTCGTATCGAATCCGCTGCGAACGAAATGGAATGGAAGAGCCTGTAGTATCCAAGCAAAGCAAAACAAGAAGGAAAGCAAAACGCCTCGGAGTCTGGGTCGAATGTGCCGTTGATGTGGCCGGGGGCGAACGAGTTATCTGAGTGACGCTGAAGTATCCAGCGAAAAGGCAGAATGCGGCGCGTTCCTGAGAGTCTAACGGTTACCAGGGGTGAAAAGCTACAGAATACAGTACTGTAAGGAAGAAAGAAGCTCGAGAAGGAAGCGGTACGTGACCGGGACGCGCCGGTCACTCGTGACGACCCGGGGCCCCGCCCATAACTGTGGATTCGATTGGAAATAGCTCGAATCTCCCTGACTCAAATGTAGTACCAATACCACCACTTACTGAGATATCGGACATTTATGCGAACAAGGCAGTATCAATTATGAGCACCATTTCCTCGTTTCCTTCTGTTGTGGCCTCCGTACCTACCCAGTAGACTTTGAATTTGATGACGACAATCCCCTTTACTGAGATTCAACCCTGTGTCCTGATAATTGTCAATGCCACCGAATTTTGAGCCCGCCGGCACATGCGACACACCTCCTTCCGACTCCGGGGAACTGGGTATGAAATAATCGATATCAATCTATGCGTGGTCCGGTCCTCGATGCTCTCGCAAATTATATTTCCAACAGCGGTGAGCGTCGCAGGGAACGCCGACCTACAAATTGATGTAAAAGATAATTTCCATCCAGTGGTGTGCATACTGTTCAAGATTTATAGTAATTATCCCATACCAAGGGTTGACCGCTAACGTTGAGCTCCCATGCAAATATTCTCGCCAACCTTAAAGATAATATTAAACGCTCCCTCGGCGTCTGCGAGTTGAACATACACGTGACCCAGTTCAACCTATGTCTGTTTTTGGCCTGTTTGATATAAAAAACAAAGAGATATCGTCCCCAGGCAAATTTACCGAAGGCGCGGCCAAGTCGCTCGCAGAGAGGCGTTTGAAGTGAGGAGGGATGTCCTTGCATTTCTTGCCATGACAATGAGAGAGCCATGGGGGAGAACGGCCGCTGAAAAGCTTTGGAAGAAAATACCAAGGAAAAGCTTAATTGATATCGCCGGTTCCATGCGAATTCGTGCGAAATCCGGTCGCATTCAGGCTCAAGATCACGATGATCCCCCGTTATATCCGGGGGTGGCTCGACGACAATCTGAATTGAACATTTCAACAAATGAACATTTTAAATTATTAGATTTTGAGCTTAGATTCACACGAAAAGCACAGTGACCCTTTGCAAACGCGCAGGGGATTTCATTCAAAACAACTACGCTACTTATACAAACTAGTCGAGTCATGAGTACCTACGCAGATAAGTAAAAGTACACGAATATGACTCCGTCAGAGTCATTACTGAGTCAGTGCGGAGAAGGTGAGTCAGAACTCACAGTCTTCCGGCAGATGAGCCGGTGCTTCCGTTGTTCTTCCAACATAAATAGAGGTGAATACTGGGTCGAAATATGTCGAGATAGGTAGTACAGTACAGTGAGCGGCAGGTCTACGCGCTGGGACGCGCGCGCCCGCGTGCGCCCAGCCTCAAGCGCATCATTGGATGAAGTCGGGTGAGGTCGCACGGGTCCGCTACGCCAAGCTCGCGCGCCTATGTTATAAATGAGTCAGTGATATCGGCCATGATCGCCGCTGCATTACGCGATTTGCCTCCATAAAACACAGTCACGGTTCCATCTCCGCTGCTCTCCTCCATCGACATGTTCCACCCCGGCTTCGTCCCAGGTGCGGATTTCGCCCCCCTAGCTGTCCTTCGCGCCGGCTGACGTGAATCGAACTTGAAGTCGTAATTGTATGCGCAGCGATAGGTTTCAAGCTCTATAGGATGGCTCTCCTCGAGCCTCCCATGGGTCCGCTGTTTGAGGAGTATCTCCAATCGTGCACCTACTCCAAGACAAACCCATTCTACGATTTTATCTGCATCATTGAGCCGTTTTTCAAAGAACTACTTAGCAACGAGATCGGGAAGACCTTCCTCACTGCCTTTGGCATGTCTGGCACGGTGTGTTGCCCTGAGTTGCCCTTCGCTTTGGGGAGTAACTCACTGGCGAACACAGGTACTGTCGTCGTACCACGTGCTGTCGACGTACCTCAACACCAAGGCCGGCGAGCGCGGGGGCTCCCTCATTTTCTCCCCCCTCGTCATCATCACACTTCAGCTGGCAGGCCAAGCGTTCGGCCTCGGCATTGTCGGGCCCATCGTCCTCCCCCTCCTCTCCGCCATCTCCAAATCTCTCGCGCCGCCCAACGCGCGCGCACCCTCCCCACCCACGCATGCCTACACAGTAACTCACCTCTGCACACAGTTCACCGTCTTCCTCCTCTCCCTGGTGATCTCCAACGTTCCGCTGACCAGCCCGCGCTGGGTTTACGTCAACTACGCCTGGCAAGCCTTCCCGCTGTTCTTCCTCCCGCTCGCCCTCTTCCCCCGCTCCACCGACTCCACTAATACAGTGACATCGGCGCCGCTAACGATCACCGTGTTCACCGTGTACAAGTACATTTACGCCCCGGCGTGGTGGGCTGCCCTCGGAAAGGGCCTCAACGCGTATTTCCGCCGTGGGGAAACTTTCAACCTCGCATGCTACTTCATGGCGCTCGACTTGGTCGGGTTCGTGCTGCTTTTTTTGGGGATGTACGCGGTGGATGCGGTGGCGGGCGAGGCGCAAGAAGTGATGAGTGTAGGAAGGCTATTGGGGGGAATTATTGGGCTGGGCCCGGCGTCGACGATGGCAGCGTATTTCGAAGGGCAGCAGAGGGGGGTGATGGCACGGGAGAAGGCGGAGCGAACCAAGAAGGTGTGAGGTAGGGCCGTGCCCCGCACCTGTGACGTCGTTTCAACAAGGGGACAAATCCTTCCCACTCCTGCTCCATCCTGGGTCTCAAAAATTTACTCGCACTGTGAGGATGGAGATGGGGGTTAGCGTGCCCAAAAATATTGTTCAGCATCTCGTGTGAGGATGTAATAATTATGCTGTTCCATTTCACCGTGTGTAGAATCGATTATCCGTTCTTTGACGATTACCTCCACATGTTGTGGATTATCCCTGTAGAACTTATCTCCTCCTGCCAGGAGCTCTGTTCGCTCTATCTTCTGGCCCATAACTGCTCCACAGCCCAGAATTAACTACGCTTAAACACAGCGAATTATCCCTATATAATAATTTGGGTCGCACTGTGCACTTCCGGATGCAACGGCTGACCCACCTTCCACCGGCTCCCCTCCAATTTACCTTTCTCCGCCGTTCCCTGGTTGTAGTGTACTTTTATGACTACACGTTCTTCCAACGTTCTTCCCGCCTGCGAACCGATTCAGTTGGACATACACGTGACCCAATTCAACCTGGAAACTCGTGGAAACCTTTTTTGCAACTTGATTTCGGAACTTCAAGTAATGACGATCATTTGGGACCATAATAAGTCAAGGAGGATTTACATTTTGAGTACGAACAAGCTAAGGACGAAGAAAACATATACTTAGAACTAATAACACCTCACCTAACTTAGGCCTAACTGATTAATTCTAGCCCAAATGGTTTAGGGATTTTCTCTAACCCGTGCCCCGTGGTTTTCCCTGAGTCCTCTGACAATTTTTCCATCCGTGTGTCGATGGCCGCAGCATCCTTCACTTTGGATGACCTGACAAATAGCGGACGAGCTGCTTCCCACATCTCTTTTGCTCGCACTGAGTCACCCCGCCGCATAAGAATGTCTCCAATTCCAGTCATAGATTCGGCACGGAGGCGGTGTACATCAATCTCTGTTGCACCTTGTAAAGCAGTGTAGTAGAGATTGAGGGCCGTCTCTTCATCCTGCGATGCAGCACATATATCTGCTAGACACCGAAGGGCATGAAATGTGGCCACTCTCTCCTTGGACTTCCGGGCAAAGGAAAGGTAGATATATGCCCAGGGGAATGCCTCTATTGGGTCATGCATGCTGCGTCGCGGATCCCCGAGGGCTGCTAAGCACTCAAGTTGAAGGTCCGGAAAAACACCTCGGCTTCCGGACAAACACTCCTCAAATGCAACACGGGCATTCTTGATGCATCCACGATAGAGTTCCATTTCTGCTGCCACCCAGGAACACATCAGGATACGCTTGCTCCCAAGGTCCCTCTGCACCGCTTTGGCACGGTTCAAATTCCGGAGAATTACAGCCTCATCACTTGACGACATCACCGTTTCAAGATATGCCAGCATGCCCAGGGCATGTGCATGGTACCTGGGCGAGCGACTCGGGGACGTCTTGGAAGCAATAATTGTCATAATATCGTGAGCTTGGTGATATTCGGTTTTGTGCCAGTGAATGTCTGCTTGGATATCAAGGAAGTAGAGGTGGATGATAGAGCTCTCCATTCCAGAGGCAATCAATAGCTCCTCCCCTGCTGAGCAGAGGCCAAGAGCACGAGGATAGTTGCCGAGTATAACAGCGTTGGCAAAGGCCTCAAAATATAGAAAATTGGCCTCTTGCACCCCATTTAGTGTGAGGCCCCAAGATTTCCTAACCTCGCGGACAAGGTTAATCATCTCGTGGGCATCGAAGCCACTGTGGGCAATCTGACATTTCATCAAGAGAGCATCAGCTCGGAGCACATTGTTGTTGGTTTCCTGGCATATTGTCAAGGCAAGGTTAACGAATTCTGTGGCTTCTGCCAGATTTCTGTTTGCAGAACCATGATAGAAGCATGCTGAGAGGTAGAATTTGACAACTAGATAACAACGATGTGTTCAGTTTACAACCATAGCCTGTTAGATGGGAATAATACCTTCTTCAATGTCACATTGAACTGTAGTGAAGTACTCAATACCATTAGGGATCAAAAGCTCTGCATTTGCATCCACGCGGGGAAGAATTTCGGCCCTCAGATAGGCACATGCATAGAGCCACCGCAAGCGCGAGTCACCGGTTGCCTCGATCAGACTGGGAAGTTTTTGAATCAGCAAACTGCTGCCCATCAACATGGTCCTGGAGAAGCTATTCAATGTGAGAATACTATGGCCAATCTCGTGCCAGGCAGGTTGGTCGTCAATTAATCCTTGCAGCAATAGATCATTTATGTTTCCCAGACAAGACACGAGTTGTGGACCAAGATTTCCAGAATGAAGGTAATTGTGGGTCTTCCATATCGTGAGCAACCCCTGAAAGTGGATACGGAGGGGCTTAGCTAGAGAGACAGATGGTGGGTGTACCCTCCTCATGTACTCCCGGATGGGGCTCAAAGCTCTGAGTCGTCCCATGCTATCCACATAAGCCAAGGAGGTTCGAACAAGGGTTGATCTGGTGTGTGCGATGGTGGGAAGGGGGACCTTGCTGACGGCAATATCCTCCTCCGTAATTCCATCTGGGAGAATCGAGAGGAGGGAAAGAAGATTCTTTGCATCGGGGGATGATGAAATACGGGGACTCCCCAATGACAGGCTGATGGAGATTTCCAGGTTGGACCGCTTGTCATGCCCATCTGAGAGTAGTGTTGTATTCTCAGCCTTCCAGCGAGATAACGTTTCGTTATAGCCTTCAAACGAAGCTATACTAGCCATCAGACTGATGGCAAGAGGAAGACTCCCAGATAGGACAAGCAATTCTTCAAGGGCCGATTCTTCTCCGATGTCCGGTTCATCCGCAACTTCGGAAAATATTTCCCGTGAGGTAGAGGTTGCGAGAGGCTCCAGGGGAGGGAGAAATGGCCGATTCCATTTCACTTTTGCTGGCCGTTCGGTCCCGCGCATCGTGATCTAAGCGGAGAAGATAAGATATGACATCTCGGTGTAACTAGGACTCACCACCACAGCTAGGGTCGAAACATCTGCCAGCAAGGATAATAATTCCTCAGTCCCTCCACGAGATTCCAACGGCTCCCATGTGGTTTCGAAATTATCAAGCACAAGCAAGCATTGTCTAGACTCTTCAAAGTGCCGAACAATTGTCTTTGAAAGTTGTCTGGATGGTTCTAGTCCAAGATGGGTGCCAATAATTGACATCAACTCGCTACTGGTGTTTGCGGACTCGCAGGAGATGAAGTATCGAAGGTTGTACTTTTCCGTAATCGTTGGCTGATGCAGGCCCGCTATAACGAGGGCCGTTTTCCCAATTCCTCCTGGGCCCAAGACCGCAATCCGAGGGGAATCTGTGAGAAGACCATGCACAAGTTCCTTGAGCTCGGAGTCGCGTCCATGGAATATTTTTGGTGACCCAGGCAGCAGGGAAAAAGAGTCGGAACTGTTCCAAAGCATCAATTGCTATCCGTGATACTGGATATTCGTCACCTGTTATTGACAGAATTCCCCCGTGTCTGTCAAAACCCAAGTTAGGGAGGAATAGCGAGACACAAAGTAGGTTTCCTACCGAGGATGTCGTGGTAAGCGAGTCGCTTCGAGTAGCAATCAGTTCTAGAAGTTCTTGGTGTCCCAGGCAGCAGGGAAAAAGAGTCGGAACTGTTCCAAAGCATCAATTGCTATCCGTGATACTGGATATTCGTCACCTGTTATTGACAGAATTCCCCCGTGTCTGTCAAAACCCAAGTTAGGGAGGAATAGCGAGACACAAAGTAGGTTTCCTACCGAGGATGTCGTGGTAAGCGAGTCGCTTCGAGTAGCAATCAGTTCTAGAAGTTCTTGGTGTCTTCCTTCCGTGTCGACATGCATCTCAACAAGTGCACTTGCTGTGCCAACTCCGTATTGTGTCTTTATATATAGAGAGAGATTCAGTGTCTGTTCGATTTGACCTAGAGAACCGCACAATAAATATATCTGACGCAGCTGCTAGGTCTCTTTCACAAACATCCAATTGTGCAGTAATTTCGCTTTGCTTGAAAAAGCGTTTGATTGTTCCCAGTTCTTGTTGAGCCCTCAAACATGCATAAAATTTCTGAAGAATCCTGAAGGTTCAGATGAATACAAGCCGCCTCCACCTGTCAAGGACCGAATACGTACTGGCCATATTCGGCGAGCTGCCGAAGCATTTGGGGAGAGCTAACAGTCTCGGTGTGCAGGCAGAGGGCCATGAGTGCGCAGAGCACGCGGTGAATATCCTGTATCATACGAAGTCCTCGGTCCTTTTGAAATTTTGTATTCTGAACCCAAAGTATGAGTACATCACTTCAACATTCTTCAAGGCTCACGTACATCAATCATAGGAATGATGGATGCAGACAGACTGCAAACACTCTTCAGGAAAGGTATCTGGGTTTCCTCCGCGACGGCTTGCAGTGCATCGACTGCGACTAGGGTATACTGAAGAATGCTAGCGTGGATGTTGGTGGAATGCTGGGGCATTGGCACTGGATGTGGGATGATATCTGAAGGGAACAAGTATAGGTCCATATTATATATGTGGCGATTGGCGGAGTGGGAGGGATCATACGAAAACTTATTCTATATCACAGAAGCCGCAGCGTGAGATGGAATTCATCCTCAGTAGCCCTCCAACATCTGTACATCTCGGCGGGAAGCTGGAAGTGCGACGAACACTGTGAAAGCAATTCAACATCGACATGCACAGAAGCCATGGAGGATTGACAATAGCGTCTGAGATCTATTTCGGATCACGGTGTCCGCCGAACATCAAGATGGAAGCCCCAGATGCGAATATCCGAAGAATCTCCGAGGAATCGACATTCGCATGAGCTGGACGAATAAGATCAAGAGGATTACGACGACTCGGATCTGCCGGCGCGTACCGAGTCGCCGACCAAGGAGGAGTTCTTGAAAATTGCCTCCAGCGTCCAAATTAACAATCACGCCTTTTCACTCGCCCACTCTCCTAGAAAAAACCTCTGGAGGCCCTGCTTGGGAGACGAGTACTTATCTTAATGTTGTTCCACCTGCAGAGGCCGAGCGTGCAGGTACAGGAACTTGACAAACCATCATATCCATCCACCACATATGCAGTCTGAAAAAGCCCGAAAACAGAGTGTCCTTCCAGTTGTTGGGTGTTACCTTGCTTGTCAAGGTCTCTCCACCCTCATAATTGGCTCACTTTTCGTCGCACCCGGTGATCCTAAATTGCCCGGCGAAGCCTAGAGTCGGTCCAGACTTCAAATGCCAGTGTTTATAAAGTCGGACTCATCTTTGACTCGGATTTACGTCCTATTCCCTCGGACGGTGCCCAACCACAGCGCGCGAAGCCACAAGCCCACCCGAAATATTAGGGAGGCAAGTCCTGAACCGTTGCAAGCAAGGTATTTGCCGACAGGAGTCGGCGCTCCCTAGTCTTGTTGGGCAGCGGCAAATCCAGATCAAAATCCTCTATCTCCAAAGGCGTCCAAATAATCATGTTGGAAGCACACTGAATATAGATTGACTCTCCGGTGAAAGTAGCCTCAGAAACGCCTCAGAGACGCCTCACTGTTTTTTCCGAGTGGTTTGCCGACCTTGGCCGGATTCGGCCAACAATCCTATGTGCGTTCGCTGTTTCGGCCTGTCGTAAAGCCTGATCCGGCTCTCTAGGCAGATCTTCGGCAACAGCAGCTGCACCCAACTCCAAAGCCAGCCATACACTGGTCACACCCAGAAATTGAACTTACGAAAACCAACTAATTTCCAGGGTCTCAATGCAAAGGTATGTCAATACCTCAAAAGCATGTGCAGGTGTCCGTTCTCGGACCCGCGCATTACTTGCTATTGAGCTCGTTTCTAATAGCACATGCCTCAGCAAATACCGTCTTATTATATGCATCGTAAATTGTGCATCGTACATTCTCCCAAACACTCAAAGAGACGAAACGTCTATTTGAACTTCAACCTTCAAGCTAGTTGAACGCTCACGTGACTTGGTTCAACCTCCACGTGTCCGCTGTCGACTTGATGCGCTGAGCTACAGTGCTGAGTGCAGTGCAGCCTCCCAGCCTACACCTTAGGCCGTCAAGGATAGGTAGGAGCGGACGGGCGGATCAAAGTCGGTGTCAAGTCTCAGTGGTGCGCGTGCGAACCATCACCCGCCGCAGGCAACTCCGCGTACCATTTGGATTGCCTGAAGCAGTATATCTTCGTCCCCGAAACCGGGTGACTCGGACGCTCGCTCCCCTGCGCAGTGTACACATGCGACCTGCCCGACGCGAATCTCATTCCAGATTCTTGTGGGAACACAGCCTGAACCTATCGTTCTCCCGCCGCATCACCGCCCAGCAGGATCCCTGTATTGGGCCGACCGTGCCAAACGAACAATCCCCAGGTCCCTTGTTTGACCGCCCCATCACCGCCCGAGAAATTCCTGTATAGCCGCCGCCGGGACCAATCGAAAGAACGCAGCCAGCTGTCTGTTGCATGTACCTACCGTATTAGCACCGAAGCACCGAATCTAGATGTTCCTTCCCCGCCCGTCGCCGCTCCTGCTCCAGACTCTTGCGTCGCGGGTTTAATAGTGTTCGCACGCTCCCATAGCCCGCTCCCGTTTCATGTACCATCCCACGCTTGTTTCGTCCAAAATTAATATACACAATTCAGGACCGCAGATTGTCTTGCGGGGATCCCCTTGCAAGCGCACAACGGGCTCTCCCGAGGCTGTCAGTGAGCCTGAAACGACTCCGTTCCGCAGAGAGCTTCTGTATTAGTTTAAATTTCGATCTCTCTCCAAATAGAATGCGTGTGTATGTTACTTCGAAAGAAAACAAATCCTGCACCGAATATGTATGTATTGGCCGCACTAGTGCGTTATTGCGACAAAATGCAAATGGCTTCAAGAAATGGCAACAGCAAGCCGCATTGATCGCGGACCAACATTAATACCTTGGCTCGAGCCAGCCGCAAAGCCGACAGCTGGAATTTGGACAGTCGATCAAAAGGTGACGGCGAAGCGGCTGGCTGAAGCTTTCTAATCGGCGGCTGGTACGGTCGGAGTTTGCCGATGTAGGTTGGTTCGACTTGGAAAAATTTCGCGTTGTGGAAAATTCAAACTGCTCCAAATAAAAATCTGAAGTGCTATAACAAAAACGAAGTGGGCTGATATGCTCATGTGATTAGCCTCAAATATCACGCACTTTGATCGCGCTCATCGGCAAGCGGTCCTGCCGCACATTTGCTGCAGGTAAATGCATCCTAGGCGAGTCCCATCCCGCTCATATGCCTCACGATCAATCCAATACATATTTGGAACGAGTCCTAAGACATGTATCTCTTCAGATGTTTATTTGAGAAAGTTTGAATTTTCGACCACACGAAAATTTTCTAAGTCAAAACTACCTACATCGGCAAACTCCGACCGTACTACTAGTAGCCGCTGGTTAGAAAGCTCCAGTCGCTTTTCCGCCGGCTTACTGATCGACTGTCATCAATATCCCGCCGTCTCGAAAAGCGCCTGCCTCGAGTTTAATTAATACCCTACCGACACTGTTTCTCTCCGACTATCGTAGCTCGCATGTGAATATCAACCCAGTGGGCATCAGAATCAACCTATAATGCACCATGCCCGTCCGCGCCTGCAAGTACTCCTCTAACAACAGTGTGTGGTAGTGTTCAAGATTTGATCAGCGGGCAGTATATTTATTCCACCTTTGGAGATTTATCCGGGATCGTGCGGGGGTGGATCCTTCAACGCCATGTAGTCCTCCAAGTTGATAGCTTACATACGCATGCTCTCGCATTCCGCCACGGACAAAAAAAAAGATCTTCTCCTACCTCAGGCTCGCTTGGCATCCTCAGGCTCTCATCTTTGGCTCGCCGAAGTTGAGCCATGACCAGAGTCAGAAGCGGACGCAGAGTTCTTGAAAATGCAACAGTGCCTTTGATTTCCTCGAAGCGTCGAGGATATGCAAGCTTAGGACTTCGTATTTGGGATCCCTTTCGAGTCATTCAAGGCTTCCAAAAGCCACAATCCCATTCC